>CM056959.1:15255516-15449379 GCA_029856935.1 Cyclocarya paliurus | reverse complement strand
GTGGGGGGGGGGGGGGGGGGGGGGTTGTAACACAGAGGCAGCAGTGACGCTCTCGTTTGGGCTTCCGCGAGGGTCTTGGACGGCAACGGTGTGCACAGTTTCGATTCCTGGTGGACGGTCACGCACGGGCTGTATGCATGAAGGGATGGCTTCAAAGGGTGTGGCTTCGGGAGATGGAGATGGAGTTTTACAGATGGGGGGGATATGCCAGGGTTGATGAGTGCCGTCCGTGAGAAGCTGAACATGCTTGGAGAGGTTAATTCCAATGCCTGTCATGCCTAATTGGTTTGCATTAGCTTTAAGTAGGTGGATTTCTTTATTTTTTGGCTGATGTTTGAAATTCTTGAATGCAGCACTGGAGTCGTGATGAGAAAAACAAATGCTTAAAAGAAGCATCAAAGTCATTTCGGTTTTTTGGGGCAGATTGTCCGCTTGATCATCTTATGAAGTCATCTTAAAATCCACAGATGAGTGTTTGTGACGAGGTTATGTTTCACTTTT
This sequence comes from Cyclocarya paliurus, assembly GCA_029856935.1. Taxonomy (NCBI): domain Eukaryota; kingdom Viridiplantae; phylum Streptophyta; class Magnoliopsida; order Fagales; family Juglandaceae; genus Cyclocarya; species Cyclocarya paliurus. The sequence continues at coordinate 15,448,878 of CM056959.1, read as the reverse complement.
GGTTTTTTTACTTTTTCAGAATAGATATCCTGCGCATCATTTATACGACTTTCATCGTGCTTTATTGCCTTCAACCCTTTTCAATTAGCTTGATAACCTAAGTTATTCCATCAAAAAGTTATATCAGATTGCATTTTTGATTTCCATGTACAAGAAAGCTTCTTCTGAATGGCTCCTGGTATCCCTCTTTGATTATTGAAGTTACCTTTATTGTATCGTTACCATGTTGACTATCGAATTTCGACCAGCAAGTTCTCCGTTACTCATGTTTAGCCTACTGGAAATCGTTGACGATATTTTATGATCTAATGGACTAATAAGGGGAGAAAAATCCTGTTGTTTTGAACTATTGAACTAAACATATAATGGTTTAATTAAGATGTTGTACCCCAAAATCAAATGCTTCTAGGTAAAACTGTATCTCCTGAATTACAAATTAACCATTTCAACAAGAAATAAATTGCATGCTCTCTTATAATTGCAATGTACCTTTTTGCCATTCCATCCCTGCTTCAAAACAGACCTTACAAATCTACTGAGGGATTGTAAATGGGTTTTTTACCTTAGGCGCACCTCCTCTATTGTTTTCCCTTTTTCTTTTTTCATCTTTTATTTTTTCCCTTCTTAGGGTTAGCAACTTAAGACCCAATTATGACTCTTTCACCACAATGCTCCTAGTTGAATGAAGATGCCATTTGATTTCAAAGTTCATTGGCCGGCCTGCTTCCTTACGTTCTGTTGTCATTTTACTTTCTTTTGTTTTCTCTATTTTTCCCATTGTCGAAGAGACAATCTTACCATTTCTCTTTTGTTCAATCTTGGAGCAATTAATGCTAAATACAGTCATAGATTGTGCAAGCGCGTACACTCGTTTTGAAAAAGATTGGAATCCACTACTAAAAAATTAATTTTTCACCTAGATCTTATATTTACTTATTTTTTTAAAAAGAGTATGCGGCGTTTAGACACTTTATGACTACAAATATTATTTCTCTTTATGTTTTGTTCAATCTTACAGTTGGATTATAACCCTAGACTGGCTGATCAGGAAATTGGGGTGGATATATTTCTGACATGAATTAAGTGCAACGATTTTAGGCAAGCATTGTTACACTGTACTTTAGCTAGAAGTGCTTGACAAAGAATCTCTACAATTAAGTATTTAATGGAGAAATTAGGTGGATTCTTCTGTTTTGCTGCACTCTCCATGTGTTGCTCCTATTGTGCCTCTGGTTTCTTCAAACAGTGAAATGGTTGATAATTCTCCCAAATATGCTCATGCACTTGCTTTATTTTCAACAGTTTGCAGCAGGAAACACAAATGCTCTACCACAACCATTAGTAGGGGTGAAAAAAATCGTGAACCGGTAAACTGAACCAACTGGTGAGTTCAGTCCGGTATCGGTTCCATCTTTTTCAAATTGGTCGAAATCAATCCCGTTTATCCTCAATTTTCCTTTTCCTAACACTGGACTGAACCGGACTGGTTCATATAAATATATAAACATATTTTAATTTTTTATATTATATAAAATATTTTTTATATGATTTTTTATATTTTTTATATCTAAAATATATAATTATATATAAAATAATCTTGTATTATATGCTAAATTACTAATTAAAATATCATTAAATTTTAAAATCCTATATAAATAGCTATATATTATCACTATAGTCTATAGTATTAGTAGTTATACTAATGCAATATCACTATATAATAAATATAATATAATATATCACTATATTATATATTATAATATATCCCTATAGTCTATAATACAATTATAATATATATTATAATATACTACAATATATTATCTCTATATTACTATGTACTATAATATATATATAGTATATTACATAGTACTATATAGTATATTTATATGCTATATATAATATATCGAAAAAAACGTGACCGCAACGGGTAAAATTGGAAGTATTGGTTTAGGTTGTAATCGGTACAATTTCAATTTTTCAAATCTCAAAATCAGTATATATCAGTTCGAGTCCAAAATCGGACCGAACCAGACCGGTTATACCCCTAACCAATAGCATGTAGATCATGTCCATATACCATGACAGGAAATTTTGAGATTAATGGGACATCTCTCTCATGGTTTTTTTTCTTCTGCTTAATAGTTTTGTCTTCATTGACAAGACAGGAGAGATTGTGTAATTATTATGATGCACCAAAAACCAGGAAATTATTAGGTAATTATGAAGTACTATGACAACATAATGCTCTCGTCTTATTAGAAAATGTTATAGATTAAAATTGTTTATATACATGCAAATTCTTATCACGCGGGCTGTGTTTTGTGGCCACCTAATCAGATTACACTCCCCACAACCAAACAGCTGGCTTCTTGATGGATAAGAAAATGATTATTACAAGATTATATATAAAAGAAAAATACATTGAACAAAATAATAGAACTATACTGATTATTATGAAAATAAAATCAGGATAATAATCAAATCAAATGAGGAATTAAATCAAAAAGTCTTATATGAGAAGATGTGGAACTCTTATACCTACCTAGTAGGAGAGCTCCAGAATTAAGATAACAAAGACATGAGAAGTCAAAATGAACGTATGTGTAATAAAGTTTCGTGAACGTCCATGTTTCCATGAAACCGCATTAATATCTAAGGATTATTGAGGTGGATGCAGTCTTGATGATGTGGTGACCAAGAAGCGAGAAAATCTCGTGAGAAGACTTTCCCCTGGAGGGAAATTTGTCCTAATCCATGACGTATTCGATCGTTGAATGACGAAATCGTCAATGATCCTCACAGTTCTTAGCGGGTCCTTGTCCGGATCAGCTGCTTCCCATTGGCTGGGAAATTCTCTATTGTAGCTCAACTTGTTTGGGTGTTCACTTTTCTCCTTCACCATTCACGATCTAAATTCCAGTCCAGTGGGACCTATATGATAACATGGGTTAAAATTACAAAGAAGAATGTCAAATAATGGCACTTTCAATCTTCCCATAGAGTTTCTTAATGTTTAACAGTTAATTAGTTTGAGAAATTGGCGATAGCCATAGTCCATCCTTTTTAAATCCTTGTTGACATGGCAGGCATTTGTGACACGTTTAAAGTTTGTTGTGATGACGTGTATTATTTGAGTGATTACGACGTTGGAACTTGTTTACCCTATGGACTAACAGGAAAAATGATCATAAAAGTGAATGAATATCGATGCATGCATGGCTCTTTACCTTATCAACTGCAAGGGTGTAAACATGAAGATCGCCATTACGTTTGATGTGAAATCGAGTGAAAGCCTTGTAATCGGCAATCCTAAGAGAGGAGAAGGCTTCGTCATAATGCAAGTCTAACCAGTTGACGCAGATGTATAGATAGATTCCAAAGACATATGAAACTGCAGGGGTTGACAAGAGCCAGAAATAAAGAAACACAGAGCCATAGTAAAAAATGGTATCCAATCGAGAGAGAGATGCCATCCCATTCTTGCAAATATTGATCCGTGTGACAGCCATGACCTGAGAATACATTTGGAATGAAATCATGATGTGTCTTAGTAATAAAGAAAAAGATCAGAAAAGCAGCATTTATTTTAAATATTTCTGCAACAGGAAGATGTTTTCTTACCTCTGGCACATCAAATGCAAACATGAGATTCTTGATATATGTAGAATAAAGGTCAGAACTCCATTGTTCTATACCAGCTCGTGTTCCATTTGAAAGACCAAAGTGCCTACTTTTTTCTTGTGATTCATACCATCGATATAAAGAGTGATACCCTGGTTCAAAGAAATAACTTTTCTTTCACAAACAACTCAGATGAATAAGGGATCCTTAACATATTGAAAATGACCAATTGTTATATATATGTACACACACATATATATTCCTCTTTTTACAACATATAAAACTATTAAGAAAGAAAATAATGGAAACGAACCTGAAGTTCCCAATAGTTTATGGTGGACAAGCACCCCAACACCCAGTTCCAGCACCAGCATAAGAATTAGAGCTGCAGAGAGATGTGCAGAAACATGAAGAATTCCAATCGCTACCCTTTTCTTCCATGACACTTTGGAGGGTATGAATGCCATTGCCACGACTACCAACAGCATAGCAGCTCCTAGAGAAACGTAAGAGTGTTCCAGCATGTATATAAATGCATTCCACAGCGTACGGAAACAGGTTCTCCAAAAACCCAACTTGGAATCTACTTCAAAGACGTGATCAAGCTCACACTAGGCCCCAAAAAAGAACATCAGATCAGTCATATGGATACTAAATTTAGGGTAACTTCCATTGGTTTAAATAATGGGAAATTACCTGTGGGATCACAGAAAAGACCAACATATAGTACATAATGCCACCAACAAAATCAAATTGCGAATTCTCCTTTCGAAATTTCCAAATATTTCTAAATCCAAGCTGAAGTAAATGAAAAGGAAAATTATGACCAAGAAACAAAAGATAAAATGTTTATGAAACTTGAGATTGGTATTCATGATCGGGGATCCATGCAAGTAGAGAAAATTACCCCCATAGATGTTTTTCTGTCTGGATAAGTAGCTCTGCACTCATAGGAAACTTCATGAGTATCCTTAAAACCATCAAAGACATGGGTGGGATGCATGAATGCTCCGCCACAACCATTTACAAGCAGATGTTGTGCATAAACTTTATCATTCGGCTCAGGTATCATTTCGTGGCGCATATAGTGATGTATGTCCCCAGCAATTCGAAGCTTACACCTTTCTTTCAAAATGTTACAGATCAACTCTGACAGATTATCCCTTTCGACATCAGTGCCACTTTCGTACCAATCAACAAGCCAGTCCGGTTGGTGTGTCATTACGATCACAGCGTCGTTTTTTCCGATCTTGTTAATTACACATGATGTTTTGACATTAATGTCGTGAAATCAACAAGATTATGAAACAGAATCTGAACCGTCAATGTCTACCTATTTGGGTCTAATCATATGGCCTCCAAAAACTTAAGAATTTCAAGTAACAATACCCTGGCAAAGGTCGTACGTATTAAATCCAAAATGACCATTTGCAATGAGAACGTGTCCGTTTCGTGGCAAATGGTTATTTTGGTCACAAATATATGCTTTGTAAAAAATAAACATACTACAACTAATTATCCCAAACGATAAACACCTGACTAGTGATCTTTTCATAACTATTTACGTGATAATGATCATGCGCTTTAAATTAATGATATTTTTATAAAATAACTTATAAAAGGGTCTTAATTTTAGAAAAATACTCTTATTTTATTACATGAATATTCTGTAAAGAATTGTGAAAAGAGCTCAATGTCTATTAAATACTTATTTCTACTGAAGAAATAATAAAACAATGATCGAGAAAGATAAACAAGAAAAATACCGTTTCCCTTGCAAGATTTGAAAAGAATTGGAATTGGTAGGTATCGATATCACCATCGAGTGCAAGATCAAGACCGAAAATCCACCATTTTTGAGGAAGTTTCAATGCAAAATAAGATGTCTTTTGAGGCATATGCCACCCGCCCAACCACCTCTTCTCACATATATACTTCGTAAAGGTTCGGAGACCATCAAACCAATCTGTCACCAGAAAATTGAGAAAATAATATTACCATATACATATAATATAAACAGTACAATAACGTAAGTACTGCAAGAATAATGCATTATTGGGGATGTGTGCATGTACGTTTGTAGTGCATGTTTATTTTGAGAATATAATAAAAATAATTAAATCTATTAGTTCTCATACATTTATATTAATTATATCCTTAACTGTTTACGTACTGATCACATGCATGCATGCTTACATCGCCCAAAGAATGGGAAGGACAAGCAATTCATATACAAAACATAAACATGGAAAGAAATTCAGATGAGTCTCAAAATCATAAGAGCGAGCTAGGATCAACCATGGTTTCCGGGAATAACAAAACACTGAGGTCCACCATGATTCCGATTATGATCAATCATGATTCCACCATGATTGTTTGGCAGTTGAAGAGCATCCTCGAAAGGACGTAAGAAGCGCCTTTCATATGTGTATTTTGAAGGATTAGGGTACCTATAAATAATAGAAGCAAATTCTTTATTAAAAACAAAATGAGGTAATCATTTCTCTAACATTGATGATCTTGACAAAATGAGTACATACAAATAGACATTATATATATATATATATATAAAGTAATGCTAGATACAATTTTAGATGTATAATTAAGTCTTGTGCAATCCCTTTGAAGATAAGCAGAATCCACTTAATATGTGCTGGATTTTATATTTATAAGAGAAATAATTTATACAATCTTAAAGTACGTACGCAAGTCTCGTACACTGCTTTAAAAAATGATAAATTTATGATCCACATAAAAAAATCTATATTTTTTTTAAGGATAGTGAGCAGGACTTGCACAATTTAAGACTACATCTAACCAGCTTACTTATCCTACCATGTTGATTGGTAAAAGTTTTTTGAATGGGAAGTACCAAAGTGTCGGACTTACGCAAGATCCCCTCCAATGAGTAGCAAGTCTCCTCGTTTTAAGGTAAGCTCATTACAACGAATGGCACGCTTAGCAAGTAGACGTGTCACAGTGTAAGCTGAATTCCCACCATCGCCAGTATCAGCCATGAAATCGAACCATAGTTCATCCTTTTTACTAAAATCATACCAACGACTCTCTTCTCGGGCTCCACGATTCTGTTCTCGAGCTCCATCTTGAACTTGACTCGTTACTGCCTGCAAATTAATATATATAGGAGAAAGGGGGCGGTAATGCTCAAGACAAATTAATATTGAGAAGAAGTACTAAATTTATTGCTGATTGTTCCCTACACTAAGTAGCTTATATAAATTAACAAGCTTAACCTTCTAGAACTCCTATATATGTATTCAGCTTTTTTTCAATAATCTTGATAAAATATTCTCCTTCAAAACTGAAATCGTTGTCTTCTACTTCAATTTCAATATTATGATCTAATTTCTATTATTTGATTCACAAAAAATAAGAACTATCAGATTCACAGAGAAATCTTACAAAGATAAAGCTCATAAACTGATATGCGTGACTAGATATTGTAATACGTTAAATCTTGATCTTTACAATAAAAAGAGTAACAAGCCACATCAATTTATAAACTTTATTTTTATGAAATTTCTCTGTGAACCAAACATTTATCTAAATAAAAGCTGATAGAAAATATTAATATAATAGAAATTGATATGAAGGAGAGAGAGAGAGAGAGAGAGAGAGAGAGAGAGAGAGAGAGAGAGAGAGGAGAAAGGCTTTGAGGGCTACATCTTTACTATTCACAATGATTTTGAATACAAAATGTTGACCTCTATTTATAGCGAAATTACGTAGAGATGTGATATGGTAAATATATTTGAAAATCAAATCTCTTGATTTGATAATTATGAAAATCAAATCAAGATAATATCAAGTCAAGTTTTTTATTTGATATTATCTCTAACATCACCCTCAAACTCAAGGTTGAGAATTTTGAAATCTTGAGTTTGAAATTTGATTGTGGCTTTCATATCTATTGATTGATTACTAATAAGATCATGAAAATGGTGTTGATGATGAAGTCAATGACAATCGGAATATTAAATCTTGAGTTATGGCCAACAATAGGCTATATTTGGCCTTGGTTAATTATAGACCAAAATCAAAAGGCCAAAAAATAGATTATCTAGGATTTCAAACAATGCTCACAACAGACCAAAATTCTATAAAAAAGATTCACAGATAATAAAGAGACTCCAAATACATGGATGAGAGACAACATATAATTGAATAGTGATGGAAATTTTATAAGAGGTAAAGCTAGCGGAAGAATTTTAAAAGAAATAGTCAACATAATCGAGTATGGCATCAGCCAAGGGCTTTCATACCATGAGAAAATATAAAATATAGTAAAAATTGATATGGAGAAGAGAGAGAGAAGGGATAGAGACTATGAAGATTACATTATATTTAGCATTCTCAATTATTTTGAATACAAAACTTTGACCTCTATTTATAGCAAAATCACATAGAAATGTGATAAAGTAAATATATTTGAAAATTAAATCTCTTGATTTTATGACTATGAAAATCAAATCAAGAATATCAAATCTCTAACAAAAGTATATCATGATCAATCTCTGGGACCTAAATGGCAATATAGGAAACAAAATATAGAAGATGGAAATATTTTAATTATTACCAAGAGCTAGTTGCTTCGTAAGGAAAGAAGTTACATATACCTGCATTATACGCAAGTCAAAGCGACCTAGGAAGATATTTACTGACACCAGGAGGTTAAAAACACTCTTGTAAAGGTCAGCTGAGGTTCTGCGATAAATAGCAAACACCAGAACAGAGACAACAACCACTTGAAAATCTTATTATTAACAAGGCCAACCTCGGGAAAAAGAGTTCTTTTGGGAGCAAACAAATAAGAAAAGATGGCATTGATCTGACAATTGTTACCGCCACAAATTGGTTTGATAAAACTAAATTTATAAATTGACGTAATTTCATATAATTATACATTAGATCTATTTTAAAATAATTTTATAATCTAACATATCATATCAAATTATATCAATTTATGTATTTATTTTTAAAAAATAATAGTTGCAATCGTGAGTGTGTAAGTGCCGTCCAATCACTTTGAAAAAATGAATAAATACAGAATTCACATAAAAAATTAATATTTTTTTAATAATAGACTCTACTTTTTTTTAAAGCGATTGCACGGCATTTACGTACTCTACAACTATCTGTAGCATTACTTTTTATTTTAATAGTTAAAGCATACGTACCCTGAATACCAAGGAACCATATCTAAAAAATAAGGCTTCCGACAATCTTGATCAGATGATCTGTCCAACAAATTGATTATATATAAATTACTCAATCCAGGCCAGTCATTAAGGCAAGATGCCTTAATAATATTCCATGTATTATCTACAAGCTGACAGTACTCACGTCTTTGATTCGCTCTTTTGGTAATAATGCACGTAAATGTTAAGGCCTATAAACAGGGGCCATGAGACGTGGGTGTCATATGATATTTGACCCTCTGCAATTCTTGAAGGCCCCTGTAAAAAAATAGGAAAATGTACGTAGAGTAATCAATACGATATAAATCGACGTATATTATATATATATGGGTTGTAGCCGTACCTCGATATGAATAGTACCGTTCTTATACCGGATCCAACCACAGCAGGCTATACTGAAAATCTTCAAAGCATGGAAAATTATTCAGAGGTACTGATAGAGGAAAACCGTAAGTACGTAGAACTCAATTATCTGAAATCAAGAGTTCTGATCCTCTTCAGGACTTACTGCAGAATGTTTGAAAATGTTCCCTAGGTTCCACTTTGGAGCCTCAAGTTTAAAGAAGTACGCGAGGCGATCATAAATAAAGGTGAAGACGAGAAGACGCAGAACAGAAGAGGCAAAAGTTGTCAAGAAAACAGACATATCGTAATAGTCGTCCCTCGGCTGAGGTGGGAGATGATAGAGAACTGCTACTAAAAGCCAGTACAAATACCTGCAAGAGTCCATATATAATTTATTTATAAAATTATATAAGTAATTAATGGGTACATATATATATATATATTTATGTGTTAATTATATGTATCTATATGTATGTATGTATGTATGTATGTATGTATTTGTGTATATATACGTACACACGCGCGTTGATAATATAATATTTTTTCTGCATGCTAATAATGGTGCATATATATAATTAATTGTCACATGGTGAATACATTATTAATACATCATTTAAAGTAATTTTTAAATGACTTGGCAGTTGGCATCATGTGCCATCACTAAATGCAAAGAAACGAAATTTATATCATATGAAATGGACACTACACATGCAAACACATATATAATGTCTTTCATGTACATGAGTGCACATTTCCACGCATTACATGAAAGACTTACCTACATCATGTGATCTTTCATCTAGTAGCCTATGTTTTGAATTGAAACATATATAAATATATATATTTAGCATTAATGCAACCAGATCCATATTAGGGCCAGGCAACAGACCCTTACGGACGAGCAACCTTCCAGTTCAATAAATATATGCGTGTGTATTGGTGCATGTGTGTATATATAGAGATAAGTGTTACAACTACAAAAAAGATCTCACAAAAGTAAATCTGTAAACCCACATAGTTTTATATAATACGTTAGATCTATTTTCTAATAAAAATAACTCTACATTCTAACGAATCACATTAAACTATTTTTATTTTTGTGGAATCTATTTGTAACCAAAGCATTTTTCAAAGATATATATATACACACACATACACGTATCTGCACATGACATGAAGAAACACATTCATATACATATATATGTATATTATAATTAATTATATATAACCCACGTCTTTCAATGTAAAGAAGATACGTAATTAATTAGATTTAGTAGGGAGAGTGATATTTACCACTTATTGGACCGGATCCAAGGCTGTAAAAAGCAACCGGCCAAGGATATGCTTATAAAAAGTGACAGCAAGGATATCTGCCTGCAAAAGAAAGGACACAAACATAACATGCAAATGCGTATGGCTGTTCACTCTTGCTCCGAGTATACACACGCATTTTGGGGGCACAGCTTTTCATGTGTGCATCTTTCACCGGCCCTATGGTCGATTTTGAATAAAACAGGTACTAAATAAATATATATATATAATATATACTATGAATTGAAATGTATATTAACAATGCAATCAAATGTATACATAGAAAAAACGTTATTTGTCAATATCCTTCTTATAATCATTATCATTCTTTATATGGTATCGAATTAATGATTGAAAAATGACCGATTTGGGCTCCCTTTTTTTTTGCCCGATTGGATTTTTTTTAGTGTTTTTTTATGTAGAATTTAAGAAAATATTGTTTAATAATATTGTAATTTTTTTTTAAATATTTTAAAGTGTTAAAAAAATGATGTGAAAAAAAAATAAAAAATTTTGTAAAATTTATTTTTTTCACATTATTTTTTGAACACTTTAAAATATTTTTAAAAAAATTCAAAATATTATTAAACAATATTTTCTTAAACACTAAGTAAAAAAAAATAAAAAAAAATTAAAATGCCTAATCAGGCAAAAAAAAGGGGAGCCCGATTCATTGCTCTTAATGATTAGAAGAGTGATAATTAAGTAAAGATTGATAAATAATTTTCCAATCATTTGACTATCACGTTTCGTGAGAAAATAATGTGAAGAATGAATTAAATCTAAGAATCAATAACAAAAATAAAATAAAATAAAAAAGTGATCGGAGTAATATTTAGTACCAATTGTTGGATGCGATCCATGGCAGGCGTAGGGAATTGAGGTTTGCAACCAGAACTTGAAATTTAGTCTCGCATAAAACTATGTTCACCAGAGGATAGAAGTGATTCATCAACGAAACCGCAATGAAAAGAGAAAACCCATGTTCGCTTAACCAGATCAGGTTTTTCCAAACCTTCTTGATCATGGTCATCATGATCTCGATCAGCGTACTCACAGTAGTAGTCAAGCTGCTTCGATCGATGTTGCAACAAATGCAGTCAACAACATAATTAATTAGTTCACATCTAACTTCAGGAAAAAAATAGAAATTAAATTAAACAAGCTAAAATTACTTGCATTTTGTTTACAAATTGACTGAGATTATCTTAATATAAATTACTTGCATTTTGTTTCTTCGGAAATAGATGATCATATTAATTAAATGCATGCAATCCAACATATTCAGAAAAAACCGAGCCAGAAATAAGTTCATGAGACCAAGACAAGATATTAGGTACCTGCAGCAGGCCGTATCTGGGCAATTAGGAAAGAAGGCGAGGAGCAACCAAATTGTATAGAAAAAAAAAATAATAATAACAATGGGTAATATATTATTTTCTAATTATGAAAAGTGTTACAGTCACAAAAATATTATAATAAAAATAATTTTAAAATTTAATATTTTATATAAAATCACATCAATTTATGAGTTTGCTATTTATATAAGTACTTAAAGCATTTCTGTTCTAATCCTCCCCGCCGCTAGGGCAAAGATTCTCGTGTTAAGGGGAGCTCGAAATATGCATACTTTTTCTAGATGTAAATAGTGCACACATTAACGAAATCATCACACGGATCGAGAAAAACAAACCAGAAATTTATTGTGGAACAGTACTACAATTTTACAAAAGCATTGCTCAGTCCAGAAACGAAAAACAAACAGCCTCGAAGTTTAAACAAAAAACACTTACGAGGTAGAGAGATCAGAAAGGCACGTACGTACCTGCAGGCCGTAGCTTGGAAGCCAAGCGAACACAGAGAATAATGGAGCAGCGATGTTAAGGAGGAGACTATATATATATTTTTTCATACGCGCGAAGAACTTAACAACGTGAGACAATGAGGGGAATAAATTAATAGTACTGTTTCTCTCTCCCTCCCAACCATTTTTAAAAGCTTTGACTTTATATCTGGGACTGGGAGCAACACATGCATGCCACCGAGAGACAACCCTTGCACAATACTAACTACGAGGAAGCTGCATTAAGGTTGGTATACTTTCAATGGCATATTCCAATCAGGTTCGTGTCTGAAACTGGACTTACGCGTAGAAGACTATAGTAGATGTTTGGGAAATGAGATGAGATAAAAATTTTATGAATAGTATTAAGATGGTTTGTTAATAGTAGTGAGATAGTTAAAAAAAAGATGAATAAAAAATATTACAAAGTTTAAATAATATTGTTAGAATATATAATTTTTTAATATAATTTTTGTTTTGAAATTTAAAAAAGTTTAATTATTTTTTGTTTAGAAATTTAGAAAAATTGTAATGATTAGTTTGAAAGTGTTTATTTTTTAGTGATATTTGAAAAGGAAATGAAATGAGATGAAAATTATTTAAAAACATCCCCAACTGAAAGTAAAATTACTTTTATTATAAAGTAAATATAACATATTATATGAAGTCATATCAATTTGCATGGTTACTTTTGTGAGATTTTTTGTGACTGCTGCAATTCTTTAATAGATATACAACAAAATTAAACCCGCAGATATCCGGGACAAAATTCATGATCAATTGGGGAGATTTCACGTCATATGGCTGACGATGAGGTATCCTTTCCAGCTGAGTCATACAGATCGAATAAATAAGTAAAACGCGTTCAACGGACACGAGTTTTGGGTGTTGTTTTAATTTAATCATGATGATTTATAACAAATTCCGCAACACACACAAACATATATATAAATATATATTTATATATATATATATATATTTCATTTGGATCTTAGACTACTGATCATGAAATGATCACACCCATCGTCAACATTTAATTTCACATCGACCAACCCAACATTTTCAGTATTATTTAATGCTTATCATCTTTAGCAAGTCTAAAAAATGATATAAAGCTTATCCTTTTAATTAAAAAAAACGATAATTATTAACTATAAAAAAACAATTAATGGCCGATTTTATACAGTTTTCATTGAAAAATTAACTTGGAAAGTATATATAAACTGGCGTTTTTATTATTGTTTTTTAACGACACATAATGATAAAAATTCTTTTTTTTTTTTTTTAGGAAATAGACTACTTCATTTCATTGATGAAAGAAGTTACAACTGTCACTAGTCAATACGGATAAAAACTCTGAATACAAGCCAAACTACATATCTGTTCTACGCCTCCTTGCACAAAAATTTCTTTGCGATAGATATTGTCTAAACTTTTAAAAACTCTCATAAAAGAGTATCAGTTTCTGTATAAAACAAAGATAAAACACTAATCCTCACCTCCAAAGGAGCTAGGGAAGGGCATCCAAATTGATAACTAAACCTCATCCTCCAAAGGAGGAGAAGGAGATAAACACCCCATCCTCCAAAACAGGAGGGTTCCCTGCTATGGGAAATTCATATTTAGAATAGTCAACATGAGGTGATCATTACCGTATTTGTATATTGACCAATGTTATTATTCTTTCTAATTTTCTAATTACATTCACACCGAAGCATTTCTGAATTAATGTGGCTCATTAACACTTGATCTGCATCTCAATTTTATTTGTAATTATTAGAACCACCGTGGATTATGATGGAAAAAATCAAAGCATTCTATTGACATGTGCATGTGATTCCTTCGCACTACAAGAGATTTTATTTTTTGTAAAGGATGAATCCGTCACAAAAAATAAGAAAATCGTCACAGAAACTTTTTGATGACAATTTGAGACCATGACCACAACCGTCACTAAAAAGGTATCACAGAAAGAATTTTGTGACGGTTTACTGTACAACAGTCGCTAATTTTTTTTTTTTTTTTTGTGATGGTTGGAAGTCTTCCTTGAGATGCAATGTTAGAACGTGAAGAGATTTTGTAACAGTCAAATTCCATCATAGAAAGTAACGTTCGAACGTATAGAATAACGTTCGAATGTTTACTCGATCGATTCGCATTCAAAAAATAAATATCTAACTTTCGATATTTTACATTCAAACGTAGACATGTTCGAACGTTTGTGCTGTGACGTTTGAATTTTGCATTCGCATATTATTGGGCAATTGTTCAAACGTAAAAAATTTAATGTTCAGATAGTTAATTAGTACGTTTGAATGTATCTTTTTTAATCATTCGAACATTAAGAAATATTCATCAAAGATTGACTGCATCTCAATCATTTTTTCCTATAATTAGGAAGAAAACACACAATAAGTAACATAAAAATAGTAAGAAAACATAATATTCATTCACATGTTGGCATAATTTATTCACACAAAATGAGCGCACTTACATAATTATCATTGGCTAGAAGATCAATCAACTCATTGTGCGCATCGGTGTGAGTAACAGCATAGACATGAATGATGAGTAAATTTTCAGGATCATCGCGTTTCTAACAAAACCACAGTAGTAATTTTAGAAAATCATCTTAGTACTTAAATAAAGAATATGATAAAAATGATGAAATTTTAACAAGTAATTACCATTTTATTGGCAAGGCGTTGGAATGACCTTGAACCAGCGCGATGGTGGATTGTCAAAGACGTTCTATTCTCTGCATTGATAGAACTTAAATGTTGCAGGAGAAATTAACAATGTTAAATATAATATATGAAACCAATATAGATATAAATAAGTTATAGGAGAAAAATCTAGAATACCTGATAATTTGGGCTTACGAAAATATAACAACACTTTCCTCCAATCGTCTAACTTCATTTTTTGAAAAGGATTGAGTAGCCTCTTCCAATCATCTATATCATAATTCATATATTATATAATTACCAACTATAAGGTTTGAGTATATATGTGTGTAAGCCCTACTATGTGTGATCAATAAAGTGACATAACTGGGCTAGCTATTGAAACATCTTTAGAAGCCCATGATTTAGTCAAATCATGAGCATTAAAGTTGTATGTAGATGTAGGTAGATGACCTTGGTTTGTTGGTGATGATTTTAACATTATCCGTAGTGATGATGAGAAAGTGGGTGGTCTTTTTCGGGCCTCTTGTGCTAAACTGGAATTTAATTCTGCTATCCAAGATTGTGCTTTGTTGGAGCTTCCTTCAGAGGGTCAAAGCTTGTCATGGTGTAATGGTCGTTTGGGAGGTAGGAGGATTTGGGCGAGGTTGGATCGTATATTGGTGAATTCTGAATTCTTGGCATTGTTTGAAGGTGCTCAGATGGAATATTTGTCCAGGACCACATCGGATCATTGTCCGATCCTTACATCTTTGTTGCGAGAAAGGAGTTGCAAGCCTAGACCTTTCTGTTTTCAACATATGTGGTGCGCTCACAAGTCTTTTTTGCAGGTTGTAAAGGAATATTGGGCTCAAAATGTGGAAGGGCGTCCTATGTTTCTGATTAGTACAAAGCTTAAAGCATTAAAAAAGGCTTTACAAAAATAGAATGTAGAGGTGTTTGGCCAAGTGGAAGTGAAGATTAAAGCGCTTGAGACACATTTTTATTGGAGCTTGAACAAGGGGTTATTGAAAATTACTCCCTAGAGCTAGAGGCTGAAGTATTATTATGCAAGCAAGATCATTTAAAATGGCTTCATCGAGAAGTAGTTTTGGGGTGTTAAATATCTCGGATTAAATGGTTGAGAGAAGGAGATTCTAACGCCGCTTTTTTCCATGCAGCGTTGCAAGTTAAGAAGAAATTTAAGGCTATTGAGCACATGAATCTTGTTGATGGGTGAGTGCTGGGATCGGTAGAAGTAATGCCTGATGGGGTTGTAGAGTTTTATTAGGATTTGTTGACTACTTGTACGGTGCAGTTTGATGAGGAGGCTTTGGGGTTGCTCACGCCTATTATTTCATAAAGGATAATATTGATTTGTGTGCGCCTCCTTCGATGGAGGGCGTGTAAGCCCCACGCACTACCACTCTTGATAAAATTTGAAACCTTCTTTACATCTCCAATATTACCACTAATTTGTAATGCTTTTCTTCTGTGTTTGTTTATAAGCTTTTGCTTGATTTTTCAGGCATTTTGGAATTTAGATTTGTGGCAGTAGTCCCACTGTTGCCCTCACTCCCCTCGGATAGGCTACCAACACCCTCCCCTACCATCCACTTTGTGTATATAGATTCACATTTTGACAGGCACGTCTCACATGCATCATTGATCAATTTCATTGTCATTCAACTATGTTTTGTGTTCTTTCCAAGAGTTTAATACTTCTCTATTGATCATACATTCTGGGGCTAGTAATTTATAACAACATAGCCTCAACTAGGATTTTATGGAGTGCATGCACCTAAAAATTCATCATTGGATCGCACCTTATAGTAATCTATAAACTCAAAATCATATTCAAATAGCTTTACAGAAGACTATGTGATGCCCCGACTCTCACGTATGGAAAGGCGGGACTCGTGATGTCGGGATCATGACAACACAGGTCACGCATCCCAACAATAAGTGTCAAGTGCGTGTACAAGCAGAAAGTGTGCAACAAAAATGCAGCAGATAAATTAAATAAGTCAACTAAGTACCAAAATTTTAAATACAAGACTATCAAAATAAAAGTTTTACTGAAAATTATACAGTTATATGTGAAAATAAAGTAAAAAAACAAATACATAGAAAAAAAGGGAAACAATTCCCATAAAAACATAATAATACCAAATATATAATTCAAAATGGGAAATAATTCCCAAACACGAGTGAGTGATCCCAAATAACTCTTTCAGTAGAGCTAAATCTTCAGGCTCAACATCAGCATCTGCATCAAAATTTGCGATACTATAAAACGGTACAGCATGGTAAGGAATACCACATGAGATGTGAATCTCAGTAAGTAATCACCCAAACAAACCAAGAAATAAATATACAATAATGCATTCAATAAACATGTGTGCACATGACGAAACATGAATGTGACCCAAAACCTCATTTTCCTCGAAAATGATTATTTTCTAGTGCACATCAAAAATCTTATTTCACCCAAAACACGCCATGAATAATATGACCCAAACATAAACCAACCATTTTCTCAGAAAATGGTGCTCGTAACCATTAAATCATAAACTATCATTTTCTCAAAAAATGGCCCATCATAATCATTTATCCAACACTGTAGGCGGGGTTCATAGGCGGGACTCTACTACCATCCCTACCGCATACACTATAGATGGGAATTACAGGTGGAACTACCACCATCCCTTGTAACGACCCCGCCCCGTAAGGGGTGGGGCCTCCATGAACATACCTATTCTTAGCATATTTTTCTTTTCATTTTTCTTCCTTTCTTTTTCTTCACTGACAGGGACGACACTAAGCGTCTGCCTCTCTCTCTGCAGTAATGCCTTGCTCCCCAGCCTGTTCATCATTTCCTGGACGTTTAAAACATTTAAAACAAAAGTGAGTCTAATACTCAGTAAGTAGTACACCATGCAATAAACATATTAGGCATCTATTCTTTTCCTTTAGAAAACATGCATACATAAACATTTGCGTTTCATTCATGCATAAACATTCTTAGAAATAAGTTGGCTTTCATGCATAAACATTATTTTCATGCTTTTCATGCTTGACATCTTTTCATGCATAACGTGCTTTTCATGCATTACATCTTTTCACTTTCATAGGCCATTGCACACTGTTACGCCTCGCGTGCTAGAGTTAGCAGCCCTATGGCCAATGGATTCGCCTGTGGCCACAGGTTGGAATCTCATTCCGTCAGGGTGCAGCACTGGGTGCACTACCAGATACTACTACCCGGTATTGCAATCTGCCCATTCATTTATTGGGTACCCCTTTCTTTTCATGTGGCTGTTACGTATTTTCATTCATTGAAACTTTCGTTTCCTTTCATTCCTTTCATACTTTCATTCATTTCAGTCCTTTTCATTTGACAGTTCATTCATAGGAAAGGAACGTCATTTAAAATCATGAACTTAAACATCATTGAGAGAGGCATGCGCTTAAACATCATTGAAAAGCATGAACTTAACATCATTTAAAAGCATAAGCTTAAACATCATTTAAAATCATAAGCTTTAAACATCATTTAAAGCACGAGTTTAAAACACCATTAAACACGAGTTTAAACATCATTTAATTTAAAAGCATGAGCTTAATCATCATTAAAAAGCATAGGCTTAAACATCACTTAAAAGTATAGGCTTAAACATCAATTAAAAGCATAGACTTAAACATCATTTGAAAGCATAGACTTAAACATCATTTGAAAGCATAGACTTAAACATCATTTAAAAGAATAGGCTTAAACCTCAATCAAAACATGAGCATAAAATCGTTTAAAAGCACGAGCGTAAATATCGTTTAAAAAACATGAGCTTAACATCCTTTGAAAGCAAGAGCTTAAACATCATCTTTCAAAACATCTTTTAAAATGCCAGTTCATGGCATCCTTTAAAACGATAGTTCTCAGGGACATTTTAAAACATCAGTTCTCAAGAGCATTTTAAAACATCAGTTCTCAGGGACATTTAAAGCATCAGTTCATAGGGACATTTTAAAACACATTTAAAGCATCATTTGAAGCATAAAACATAAAACGTTCCTTTCCTTTCCTTTCCTTTGCATTTAAACCTTTTCATCATCTTTCTTAGTTCAATGCATATGCATTTTCATGAACAAGATACGTTTTTTCATGCTATATTACATATAAGAATAATCATAAGTTTCTTGAGAGAGCATGCATGAAAATCTCATGACTTAGAATCTACATGCATGCATTACTTTATACATTTACACACAATTATAATCGATAGGGTACTTAACAGGGGCTATCAAGAAAGGGTTATACATACTATATTCATTTGCTTAGAGAAACATTTGCAATAAAAGAGAGATATTCTTTCATAAAAAGAGCATGGTGTAAGAAGCATGGTCATAGCTGCTTACCTGTGAGCTTTACTGGCGAGTTCCTTTGAACTTGAACATAGTCTCCTATTCAATAAAATGAGATAGACATATTAACATCCACCTCACTTTGAGTCTTACTAATCGATACGCTCACATACTTACTTAAATTCCATCCTGGAATTAAACGTTTCCTTAACCCGTTCGTCTACCCACTAAGTATGGCACTAGGTCAAAACATTAAAATCTTCATTTCAAACATTTTTAAAGAAACTCATGAAAGTAAATAACATGCTTGCCTTCCCTTTAAAATTAAACATAATATAAAATATAACAAGGTTACCCATTTAATAGACTTTAAAACTTTTAAAGACTTAAGCTTATGCTTTACTCATTTAATACCCTTAAAAGAAAGATATGAAATTATGGAACCAAGCAATACCTCTAAACCGAATCTCTAGCATCTTTAAAAAAATGGATTTCCAACCAACATCAACACAAGGCACCTGATACCAAAATATATAATTTAAAATTACTATAATCATCATCTATGATTAAACCAAGTTTAAGAATAACTAAGCAAATTCGAAATATAGGAAATCACATAGCAAAAGCCCACTTTAACATATTCGGTTTGGGCTAAGTATAGAGCACACATACTTATTTGCAATATAGGAAATTAAATACATCAAAACATAAGCTTAAATAACTCAAAAGGCTTCCAAAATCACATTAAAAATAAATAAGTTAAATTAGGATTTTTTACCTCAAGTTCTTAGCTCCTTTCAAGAGGCAAGAAAGAGGATCAAAAGATGATGAACCCGTGTAGATGAGGACAAGATGATAGCACTGTCCCAACCCCAAAAACCGAAACACAAAAGGGTAAGAAAATGGCGAAATTCGAAATTCCTAAGGAGATCATGCTAGAAAGTGAACCAAAAATTTATTACCTTCAATATTTCATCCTTTGGAAGATGAAATCAAGGTTTGGTTCCAACCTTTGAAGAAAATATTTTTCTTTCTCCATTTCCATGGAGTTACAAGCTTAAGGGAGATAAAGGAGCTTGTTTTTCTTGAAGATGAAAAGAAAAAAAAAAAAAAGGGAAGAGGAAGGTATGCATCGGTTGGCTTGGAGGAGAGGATGAAATTTTATCTCCTTCTTCTTGAGGTGAGGCCGAAAGATATGGGGGAAACAAAAGGGAAAATGATTTTAATTTCCCCAATTTGTGATGCTTTGACCGAAAGTTTTGGAGGAAAATCTCTTTGGCTTATCTTGGAAGCTTGAGTTGGCGTGAAAGAGAAGAAGAGAAGGAGAAATCCAGGTTGCTTAGTAAAGAAGCCAATGGTTTCCAATGAGAGCAAAGATGAGTTGATAAGTCAAAGAGCTTATCTTATAAAGGAAGATGGAAATTTTGTCCCTTACCTGGGCTATTGACCGACGGTTTATGAGGGGGAGAAAGAAAGAAATACCCTGGAATGGTTTTTGGCCTTTTTTTCTCCTTTTTGTGGTCTTAGTCGATGGGGGCAAGGAAGTAAGGAAATTTAATTACTTCCTATGTAAGCTTACGGGTGCAAGAAGCAAGAAATGAGTCAAAGCTTATCACATAAGCTTGGAAGATGAATGGTGGAGATCTCTCCACCTCAAAGAAATGCTTTTGACCTACCAATCCAAGGGATGGGATTAATTGAGCTATTCCATAAATAAATAAAATTAAAGGGCTTAAGGAAAAATATTTCAAAGTCTTGAAAATAATATTCTTGACTCATTTTAATAAATCATACTTTTAAAAATAAAAATAAAACATACTCATCTTAGTTTTAAAAAAAAAAAGACATACTCATCTCAAAATAAAATAATTGAGAGTAGTAATAAAAATAATCTTTATCTCAAAATATTTAACTTAAAGAATTAATGAAATGACGTAAGGACCTACGTAGTAGGATTCGGGTATTACATCCCTACAGCTTGCGCTGTAGGTAGGAATCACAAGTGGACTACCACCATCCCTACCGCATGCACCGTAGGCAAAAATCAAAGACGTGACTCTACCACCATCTCTACAGTCGCGCTGTAGGCAGGAATCGCAGGCGAGACTCTACCACTATCTCTGCTTATCACAATCCCTACAGTCTCTTTTTCCTCTCTCTCAAACCATTCAATCAATTCATTTCAAACATACCCAAAATCATCTCTCACATGAAAATCCAATTTCATTCACAACACATGAGCATGCATGACATGATGCCAAACATAACATAAATGCATGCAAACATAATTCAATGAAATAAACAACCCATCCTCACATCCAACCGACCCCCGTACTCCATGGACTTAATGTCTGGCACAAACAACTAGACTGTAGAAGATTTGTTAGTACAAAAATATATTTAAATCTCAAGAAATTCTTTGGAAAATTACTTACAGTGCTAAAATATAATTTTTGAATGATCAAAGAGGTGCAAGAGGTGACGACACAATAATGTAACAGTGTATTTTGGACTATGGTCGTTGGTCTCAAAAACTCAATTTTTGAACCGGGACAAACGAAGACTTGGGATGTTTAGAGAAGGGTTTAGGGGTGTTGGTGAAGCTAGTGGTGGTGCTGGTTGATTGTGCGTGACGGCATGGGTAGCTGTTGGAGGCTAAAACCCCCAAATCAGAAATGGGGATGGAGGGGGTTCAAGGGTGGTGTATTGGGGCTTAGGAAGGGTAGGTTAGGTAGTTGGGAGGTCACTGATGTTGTGGTGAAGAGCTGGCAGCGAACGGTGGAGGCAAGGCGAAGTGGGAGCAAAATGAAGCCGCAGCTTGAAGCTATGCATAGGGGAGATTGGCGACGCGGAAGGGTTGAAAACAGAGGGGGGTGGTCGCCGGCCAGTAGGGAGGAGAATGGGAGGGGTGGTATCGCTCATGGAGGACACACGATGGCGCTGTGGGTGATCGAAAAAACGGACAGGGGAGATGGGAGGGAGTATCGCGCAGGAGGAGAGAAGCAGAGATAAAAAAAAAAAAAAAAAAAAAAAAAAAAAAAAAGGAGAAAAAGAAAGAGATGATGGAAAAGAAAAAGGGGGGAAAAGAAAAAGTGAGTGAAAGAAATGAAGTCTAATCCTCATAACTTATGTTACAAAATTGATCCAACGAAAAGAATTTCAAAACAGTAAGTTGAATAAAATAATTTAAATGCAGTGACTAGTTAAAATAAAATAATAATAAAAATCCAACAATACAAAAATTTTAAAATCCAACATTAAACTAATTTAAAGTAAAGAGCAATTTAAATGTAAAACAATAATTAATACCAAGAAAGCACATCATAATAAATTTTACAACTTAAGAATCATAAAATGAATCTAGCCAGAAATCCGATAAATTTAAAACAAGAGAACTAATATTTAAATTAATTAAAATACTCATTCAATTAAACTACATTAAAATACGGGATATCACGTCCTCCCCGCTTTAATAAAATTTCGTCCACGAAATTTGTAAGGCCAAACATCAATGCTAGAGCAGGATACAAGATACAACTCAGAACATGCTTGAGAAAAACATACCATCAACAACGTCCAAACAAGCATGAGTAATGCTCTCCCAAGTCTACTCCTACAACAATTCCATCATACTCGCATTAGTCCTCCAGTGACACATCACTCCCAATGTTTTGTTGGTACTTGTTTGTTGGGTTATGTTTGTAGGAAAAATAAAGTGAAATAGGTTATTGTCCATAGCAGTGTGGGTTCCTCCCTCCTTTGGTTAGGAGGATGGGTTTGTTGTTCACTTCTCCTCTTTTGGAGGATGGAGTTTAGATGCAGGGTTTTTACCTTTGTTTTATACAGAAATTGATACTCTCTTTTGAGAGTTTTAATGAAGTTCAAACAATGCATGTCGCATAATATTTGTGTATGGGGAAGTTTACAACTGGAGTTAGTTTTGCTTGTAACTTGAGTCGTAGATATAACTTCCTTATGAATGAAATGATGTCTATTTCCTATTTTTTTTTAAAAAAAACTATATTTTGTGTTCTTTCCAAGAGTTTCATACTTCTCTATGGATCCTACATTGTTAGGCTAGTAATTTATAACAACATAGCCTCAACTGAGATTTTATGGAGTGCATGCACCTTAAAATTCATCATTGGATCACACCTTATAGTAATCTATAAACTCAAAATCAGATTCAAATAACTTTGCAGAAGACTACATGCATGTAGGTGGAAATTGTCTAGATAGACATGTTTTATGTTTCAAAAATATAATGTATGGCGGGAATATAATGTATGACTATTTGAATATTTAAATTAATTATACAAAATACAAATAGTCATGATTGTCAATACAAAAAAGCATATTTGATGCTAATAAAATATATACACTACTGGGTATTGTGTAGCACCGCCTTGACTCCAGCAATGCGTGCTTCAATATTAGTCACTTGAGACATAAGCTTCGACTCAGTCTCTGCGAGGTCGATCTGGACTACATCAATGATCTCTGATGTCTATACGCACATCTCTGTAGGTACGATATATGCAATATCCACACGAGTAGCACTGTGTGATGCACCCTGTGTAGATGCCTCACCAGATACACCTTGTGCACCTCTCTGAGTGTCGACCACCTCTGTAGTGGGTGCATGAATACAAAATCTGGAGTGTCTGGTGCTACGAGACAATGTCGTCTAGATCGGTCCAATTGGCCCCCGAAGATGCTCAAACTCATCTGGCCTGACTCTTTTTGCTAAAAGCAATCGTGTGAGAATGACTCCAAACGACAATATATCTATCAAAATTTTTTTTTATAAGTACAAGTATTATATATCTCAAAAGGAGTAACCAAGTACATTGAATAAAATAAAACTCTACTTGTCGTAATATAGGTGGCCTCTGATCGAATCCTAACTTTAATGTTTTTATTTTTGTAGGACAAGATGGTATATCTCTTAAGGAAACTACTGTGAATTCATCTGATGCATCATCTGTCAACGATGCTCAGATATTTTTTCAAGTTTTTGGATCACGTTCTGGATATTTGAGGGGCTAAAGACATTGCGTGAAACCATCCTCAACATCATCATCCTCTTTTCAAGCTAGATCGAATATCGACAAGACTAAGTAATTGGAAGAAACAACACTTGAGATAAAACGATTGAGGTCCAAGGAAAAAGAATTGCTGACCCGATTATATCAAGCAAAGGATCTTGTGGCGAGATTAGAATAGAACATGCAGAGGAGACTGAGGACAGAGGTACAAAAAGCTGTGCTTGAACAGTCAATTATGTCCCAAAACTCTATGCCACTACAATCTTAAAATTTATTTTTCTTTAATTGTCTTTCTATTATGATGTTCTAAAATATTTGAACAATTGTGATGTTTGAATTACAATTTTTGTAATATTAGATTCTGTTTTTAATTAAATTATGTATTGTATGATTAATACTATTTGAACGTCAATTACCTTTATTAAATCCATTCAAACAAAAACATATGCATTCAAACACAAAATAAAGCATTTGAACGACTACCGTGATTTACAGTTTGTACGTTCGTTCGAACAATAAAATATTTTTCGAACAACATTAATTTCCAAACCGTTCGAATGGAACGAGTTTCAAAATAAATAGTCGGTTTGAACGGACATAATGTATGTTTGAACGAAAGTCATTTTATAAATTTATTGGTTCAAAGGCATAAAATCCATTCGAACACTCTATCTGTTCGAACAAAATCAAATATGGTCATTTGTTCGAATGAATATATTTTGCATTCGAACTGTCCGTGTCAGTTCAAACCTATATTTATTCATTCGAATGTATTTTTTTAGATGAAAATTTGTCATTTTAAAAAAAAAATGCCCATTCGAACAAGTTCGATTGGTTCCATCCAATTTCATCTCTAAAAATTATTTTTGGAGATGAAATTTATTTTTCATCTCTAAAAACCTTTTAAGACGGTCTTTTGGAATGAAATTGAGATTTTTTGAGATAAAAAAAACCAAATCTCTTATAGTGACTTACGAGGCAGAAGAGATCAGAAAGGTACGTACCTGCAGCCGTAGCTTCGTAGCCAAGCGAACGCAGACTGAAGAGCAATGTTAAGGAGGAAATTACTATACATATATATTAATTTATACGCGCACAGGGAGAACTTTTTTTTTTTTTTTTATGGAAATAGACTTCATTTCATTCAATGAATCCCGAAGTTACATCTGTGACTTATTACAAGCCAAACTAATCATCTGTTCTGTAGTACCCCTGTACATAAATTTCTTTATGACGGACTTTGTCTTAACTTCTATAAACGTTCTGTAAAAACAGAACTAAACGACTTCTCTTCAAAAGAAGAGAAGCACTATCACCCTCCGTCCTCCCTAGGAGGAGAAGTACTATCACTCCGCCTCCTCCCAAAGGAAGAACGGGACTCAGCTGCTATGGACACTAAGTCCAATAGCCTATTTCTTTTATTAATAAAACATAAACAAAATACCAAACAACAATAAAAATACTGAAACAAAAAATAAACAAAAAAGAAAACATAATCGGGTGAACAGTACACGAGCCGACGAGCCCCGAAAACTTCGTCCCGCGCGTGCGGGCTACGCGCTACTCCGATGAACGCCGGGTTTGGTGGTCTTGAAGATCGGCGGCTGGGCTTCATCGTGGTGGGGCGCGTGTAGACTAGAAACGGCCGGAAAGACCCGAACGACGCTTCTCTCTTATTTGGCCTGAAAAAATGAAAAACAAAACAAAAAATACAGAAATGAAAGAAAAACAGAAGAAGAGAAGAGAAAAAAGGAGGGGGGAGGAGCCGAAGCTCCCACCCCCTTTAGTGTGAGCTGTAGTTTGTGGGGATTTTAGAGAGAAGGCAGAGAATTTTATTTTAGAGAGAGAGAGAGAGTACATGCAATGCGCGCAGGGAGAACTTAACAGCGTGAGACAGCGGCAATAAAATAGTGATGTTTCTCTCTTCTGGCCTCCCTACCACTTTTCAAAGCTTTGACTTTATATCCAAGGGACTGGGAGTCTGGGACTCGGAGCAACACATGCATGCCACCGAGTGACCAACCTTGCACAATCCTAACTAGGAGGTAGCAGCACTATGTTGGTTGGTATACTTCAATAGCATATTCCAATCATGTTTGTGTCTGAAACTTGACTTATGCGTCAAAGACTATAGCGGATGTTTGGAAAATGAGATGAGATGAAAATTTTGTAAATAATAATAAGATAATTTGTTAATAGTAGTAAGATATATAGTTGAGAAAAAATTGAATAAAAAATATTACAAAGTTAAATATTGTTAGAATATATAATTTTTTAATATTATTTTAATTGTTTTAAAATTTGAAAAAACTAAATTATTTTTTGTTTGAAAGTTTGGAAAAATTATAATGATTAGTTTGAAAGTGTTTATGTTTGAGTGATGTTTAAAAATAAAATGAGACGAAATTAGATAAAATGAGATGTAAATTATTTTCAAACATCCCCAACGGAAGGAAGGCTAGTTATATATATATATATATATATAATCTGCTCGGGGAGCTTCTCTCTCTCTCTAAAATAAAATTCTCTGCCTTCTCTCTAAACCTCCACAAACTACAGCTCACACGAAAGGGGGTGGGAGCTTCAGCTCCTCCCCCCTCCTTTTTTCTCTTCTGTTTTTCTGTTTGTTTTTGTATTTTTGTTTTGTTTTTCATTTTTCCCAGGCCAAATAAGAGAGAAGCGTCGTTCGGGTCTTTCCGGCAGTTTATAGTCTACACACGCCCCACCACGATGAAGCCCAGCCGCCGATCTTCAAGACCACAAAATCCGGCGTTCATCGAAGTGGCGCGTAGCCCGCACGCCCGGGACGAAGTTTTCAGGGCTCGTCGGCGCGTGTCCACCACGCGCCTCCTTGGAGTCCTCTACTGATGACACGATCGATGTCTCTGGACTCCCTGTCCCCGTGGCTTCCAAGATCGACCATTGGCGCTCTCCTCCGAGTGACCAGGGCCGTACACGCGCCATTACCGCCGGCACGTGTACTGTTCACCCGATTCTATTTTTTGTTTTTTGTTGTTTTTCATTTCAGTGTTTTTTGTTGGCCCGAGTGTGGTGTTTTGGGCCTTTGGATCGATCGCGATCTAGGGTAGGAGATATTCGAGAATGATGGGCGATGTTATGACTGGTGAGATCGCACGACCAGTGCTCGTGCATAGGTGCTGCCTGTGTAGTGGAGGCTGTGTGTTTCCGTGCGTGAGCCGGGTGCTCGTGCTGTCATGGCTCGAGAGGCTGCTGCTTGCAGAGATGAGCGGGATGTCTGAGGTCACACCGATGCTTGTGGTTGTAGTTTGTGTAGTTTGTGTAGTCTGTATAGTTTGTGTTTTATTTGTAATAAACTCGAAATAGACTAGTGGATTTAGTGTCCATAGCGGTGTCCCATACTTTTCCTCCCTGGGAGGACAGAGGGGCCCTCAGTCTGTTTTACAGAGTTTGAAGTTAAGACAATGTCCACCTCATGTGGGTGGGGAAGCTCAAGAGCTGATGCGTAGTTTGGCTTATAAGTTGATAAGTCACAATTGTAACTTCGGAGGTTCATTAATGAAATGAGTCTGTTTCTATCAAAAATATATATATATATATATATAATCTGCTCGAATGATATATGATTGCTGTGGAAGATTATTACGCGCAAAGTCTTCTCTCAGGTTACCATCTAATAAAATGAGAATTAATGTTTTAGATACAAAGATGTTTAATAAAAGTAGATTTATAAATTGATATGACTTGATATCGCACGTTAAATTGTAAAATTATTTTTATTATAAAGTAAATATAATGTACGTATTATATGAAGTCGTATCAGTTTGTAAATTTATTTTTGTGATTGTAGCAATTCTTTAATAGATATACAACAAAACTAAACACGAGAGATCCGTGACAAAATTCGATCCATGATCAACTGGGGAGATTTCACGTCATATGGCTGACGATGAGGCATCCTAATTTCCGGCTGACTCATAGATCGAACAAGTAAAACTAGCTCGTTCAACACATGAGTGTTACGTGCTGTTTTAATTAATTTAGTCATGATGATTAAAAAATTCTTCAATTATATATATTATATATATATATTTATATATTTGTCATTTGGATCTTAGACTACTGAAATGATCACACCCATCGTCAACATTTTCACATGATCGACCAACCCAACATTTTCCATGTTATATGATACTTATCATCTTTAGCAAGTCTAAAAAATGATATAAAGCTTATACTTTTAATTAAAAAAAAACAATAATTATTGACTTTAAAAAAATAACGATTATTGGCTGATTTTATACAGTTATCATCGAAAAATTAACTAATTGGAAATTATATATACACTGGCATTTTTTTTAAACGACACGTCATGAAAATTCATATTTAGAATAGTCAACACATGATCATTACCGTATTTGTATATATATTGACCAATGTTATTATAATTCTTTCTTATTTTCTAATTACATTCACACCCAAGCATTTCTGAATTAATGTGGCTTATTATAACACTTGATCTGGGTCTCAGTTTTATTAGAAAGTATTAGAACCACCGTGGATCATGATGGAAAAAATCAAAGCATATTATGTCGACATGTGCATGTGATTCCTTCTATGTTCTACCAGAAGACAAGAGAAGTTCAAAGGTAAAGAGACAAGCAGAATAACGACAGTGTTTTCCAAATTCTACTGTTGAAAAATGTGCCAAAGGTAGTTAAATCTTTAGAAATCCCACGGCCTCTAGTGCGACACAACAATTGGGGGATGTTTGACATGTTGAGTTGCATGTGGTGTCTAGTCTGTGAACAGAAAAGGCACAGAAAGAAAGTTTGCTCGACTATCGTTCGACCTTGACTCGAGCGAAGTTCAACCCGTCAGTTTGCTCAAGATGCACTCATCAGTGGGCTTGAGCGAAGGTTATATAGAGATTATGTGAGATTATATAGAGCGAAGGTGTGAGAACATATTGAGAGAGAAAAAACCCTAGAGAGAGAGTTGAGGTTATGTGAGAAGAGTAGTGTTCTTATAACTCACTATATGTGATTGTAATCTCCTTAGGAATAAAATTTCATGTAGCTTTGTTGATGCAGACACATTGGCAAACCATGTTAAATATTGTGTCGTGTGTAATTTGCTTGATTCCTATACTTTTGCATTTATTTTAATTTCTATCTCATTATCGTTGTGTGTGCATGGGTGTGGTTGCTTTGGTGCTTTATTTCACAACATGACACCAAAATTAAATTTTTAAAACTTTTATAGTTTTCTCTCCAAATATTACTTAAACATGAAATATCTTTCAATTTCAAATTTTAATGCATGTTTGGGATTGCAGTTGAAAATATAGCTTATACCTTAAGTAATAAGTTCTTCGATTAAAAAGTTATTTACTATTTGGTAACCATATGTTTAAAATACTTTCAAGCATGTTACATTTGTTTGGAACAAATTAAAAAAAGTATTTTCTAATGTAGAAATGACGATTATTTAGGTTTTTAAATATTATGACCATATATTTGAAAATTTGAAAGTTGTAATTATTTGAAAATTATATGGGTATTTTTGTCCCGTTGAACTTTTTTTTTTAAATTCGACTTACGTTCCACATTATCCAAAAAAAATTTGGGTAGTGAAGTATTTTTAGTTATTCTGTGAATAGTAGTAAAGTAATGAAAAAATAATAATAGAATATTGAATAGTAGTGAAAAGTAATAATAAAATAATGAATAGTATTGAGGTATTCTGATAAGAGCTTTACTACTCATCATCCCCCTCACACTATACTAAAATAATGAATAGTAGTGAGGTATCCTGAGAAGAGCTTTGGGTTTTATTCTTCATATACTAATTGATTTCTTCTACTCGTCATTTGTACACCAAACATTTAGTAAGAGAAAAAAAAATTATGTATGGTGGGTGATATGAGGATGATAAGTAGAATTTTTCTTTTGAAAATACCTATACCCAAACTAGGAATTAATCTTCAAACTGGACTTTCTATTTATTTGTGTTTTACACTCGAATAAAAACTTGACACAGGCAATTTATGGAAGTAAGTATGGTGCTAGTGAATCTTTTCTCCCTTATTCCTGTCCCCTAGCTCCGCTGACATAACCTCTTCTCTCCCTTTCTTATCCTCCCTCTCTCTCCCCCTCCCCCCCCCCCAACTGGATTAATTTCTACTTAACAAACACACGTGTCATACAAATATTGGATGGTGGAAACTTAAGGTAGTCACCTCATCCGGTCCCTAGTTACTTTCTATCTGGATTGGATGTTTGAGGAAAAATATCAAAATATGGAAATGTGAATTGTTTTTTCTCAAATGTATTTTTAGCTTATTTGAGATTGAAAAATGTTTTAATATGTAACACCTAAACAATCTAATTTTTCCATAGATCAAACACCCCTCGTATAATGTAAAAACATAGTGTGTGTGCTCGCATGCTCGTTAAATGTGTATATACAATTAATCCATGGCAGGCATAGGGAATTGAGGTTTGCAGCCAGAAATACTTGAAATTTAGTCTCGCATAAAATTATGTTCAAAAGAGGATAGAAGTGATCATGATACATCAATGAAAACGCAATGAAAAGAGAAAACCCATGTACAGTGAGAAATGGGAATAAAATTTGGCCTGTGCAAAATAACCGATCAACCGATGGATCCGATTAAAGTGACCCGGCCTGAATCAATTTTATCGGATTATTATCTGATTGGGTCTCCAACTCGACTAGGAACGGGTTTTTTTTGTCTCGGTGTCAACCCGTATGATTAAATACAAATATCCTTTCAGGCTCATATTTCAACACTAGGATTATGAGAGTATATAATGTCCCTTATTAGTTGAGGTCAAACAGGGCTGTAATCGAGCCGAGTCGAGCCGATTTTTGAACTGTTGAGCTTGGTTCGATTAAGAAAACTCGAGCTCGAGCTTTACTTTTCTCCTACTCGAGCTTGGCTTGATAAGTCAAGATTTCAGATCGAGCTCGAGCTCAAGCTCGATAAGTCAAGATTTCAGATCGAGCTCGAGCTCGATCTTCAACATAAAAACGAGCTCGAGCCGAGCCGAGCCCTCGATTTGTATTTTTTTATATAAATTAATAAAATAAAAAATTAGAGAAATAAAAAATGCATTTAAGATAACTTAATTTTTTATTTCATTGTATCCATTTGCAATTTAAAGAATCAATGAATGAGTTAATACTAGTAATTTAGAAATATACACAAGGGCCTTCAAATTGCAATCTGAAGTAGTATTAACCACAAAAAGTTATTTACATTTAGGAAAATGAAAAAAGAAGAGAAAATCTTGACATATAAAATCCAATTAAGATAAGAGCGCACGTCGAATAGAATGTTTGGAATTAGTGTTCTATAATATCTCTGCCACCATCCATGGTTAAAAAAATATTTCAAATAAACAAAATACGTGTAATGAGACTTCAATCTAAACTACATCAAACTTTGAAATCTCATAGAATTCTAAATACATAAACTAATAGAACTTGTCATATATTTCTACTTTCTTGCATTTTTTTATCAAAATTATTTAACCATAGCAAATATGTCCAATGAGATTTGACAAACAACACATTTTAATAGAAATCAATTTTGATAAACTCCAATCCATACTATCCTTTTTCAATCATGTTCATAACTTTGATAAAAGTCAGTTCAAAATATCATGTTTCAAAATATTACTATAATATAAAAGGACCCTGCATATATGCTCAAAAAATATTTATAAAGTATTTTTACTCCCCTACATACACAAGCTTGAATTATGCATAATTCTATAAAAGTATTGCATTGCATAGTATCCATCCATAAGCTTCAATTATGGCAACACAATTTCTGCCAATTCCAACTCCTCCTACAAAATAAAAAATAAAAATAATCACATACCATTCTACTTTAGAAAATAATTAAAGTGTTCATGAAAGTGATATATATATATATATATATATATATATATATTTATGAAAGTGATACTTACTTTTAATTCTTTCTTAAGTCCATGACGTGCTCTAACCCAATCTGCTCCACATAATAGTATTTGAACCGTTTCAGTTGACAAAGATGCTCAATATGGATCGATAACTCTACCGCCAGCACTAAATGTGGACTCTGAAGCAACTGTACTTATAGGAATTGCTAATATGTCACGTGCCATCTTAGACAAGATTTTATATTTGAGATTATTGACTTTCCACCATTCTAAAGCATCAAACTTTGCATCAGTACCTTCCTCACATATGTAAACACCCTCTTCCAAATATACATCCAAGTCTGACTTAATAGGCTGAAAGTTATCAACACTTCTAACGAAAGATTGGAACATTGACCGTCCACTTGGCATGGTTCGTGCAAACATATTGGTGGAGCTACTCGAAGAACTTACATTAATATTTTTCTGCGTAGTTTGACCCATAGCTTTTGAATTATGAACTTGGACATACTCATCATATAACTCATGCAAAACTTTAAAAACAAGATCAATATTCTGAGAGGCTTCAGACTCGAGATAAATTAAAGGAAAACAGAACTTTATCAACACCATTTTGTATCTTGGATCCAATACCGCAGCTATTGCCATTAACAAATTACATTCACCCCAATATTTCTCAAATTTCTCATTCATCTTTTTTGCCATTGCTTGAATATATTCATTTCTATCAACACTCTTAGCAGTCAATACTTCTTTCATTCTCCATACCTCAGGAAGAAACAAATTAGAAGTTGGATAGATGCTTCCAGATACAATGTTGGTCACTTCATTGAAAACTTCTAGAATATCACAAATATTTTTAACTTTCATCCAATCTTCAATAGTAGGCACCCATTGAAAATTTTGATCCCTATCTTGAAATCTAGGGAACACTTCCTTGAATTCCATAGCAGTCACCAACATCAAGTAAGTACTATTCCATCGAGTAGGAACATCCAATATCAATTTTTTAGAAGGTAATTGCAATTATTTTGTAATTTCACTGAATTGTCTCAATCTTCCCTCGGATGCTACCAAATACTTGATTCCTTCTCTAATACAATCAATAATATTTCCAATTTGGCCAAGCCCATCTTGCACCAACAAATTTGTTACATGAGCACAACATCGTACATGAAATAATTTACCCCCAACAGCTAAGAGTTTTCTCAATCGAAAATCATCTTTAAGAATTCTAACGGCAACATCGTTAGCTTTGGCATTATCAACTGTCACTGTAAATACTTTGTTTTCAATACCCCAATCAACAAAACACTTTTGCAAAGTATCGGCAATAATAAAACCACTATGCAGAGGAGGCACATTACAAAAGTTCAAGACCTGTTTTTGAAGAAGCCAATCTGGATCAACAAAGTGACAAGTCACCACCATATATGAAACCTTTTGGCCAGAAGTCCACATATCAGTAGTGATGTTAACTTTATCAACACCACTTAATAATGTTTTTAACTTTCTCTTCTCAATCTGATATGTGTCTAGACAATCCTTTCTAGCAGTTGCACGAGATATTTTTTGCCAATGAGGTGTATTTGCCTTCATAAACTTGTTAAACAGTACATGCTCCACAATATTAAAAGGATACTCATGGTAAAGAATCATATGAGAAAGAAGTTCACGTGCCTTCTTATGATCGTACGTAAAGTTTCCAATAGTAACGACATCATCATTCTCCTTAGATTCAATACTCAGAGTCTTTTGCTTTTTGTTAGATACAACACGTGCAAGACATGTATCTCTATGCCTACGCATAGTACTAGTAGAACTTGACCTCGATAAGGTGAGTAATACCTTACACCAATTGCACTGTGACTTCTTCTCACCACCAGGTAACTCTATTACTGAGAAGTCTCTCCAAACAACTGAAGTCTTTTTCCTTGTCTTCTTTTCATATGCGTGGTCAAGGGGATCTTTGGAAGTCACACTAGTTGCACCCACCGTAGAGGTAGTATCCTCAATATTTTTGGGGTCACCATCTTCATGGACAGAGAGTATAGGGCTTTCAAGCAAATTAAAATTAACTGACTCATTTTCAATTTCTATATGTTGACTTGGATCCTCTATAGCAGTAGAATTTGTTCTAAAACATAATAGTGCAAACAAAATATTTATAAGTATAAAAACTCATTTGTTTTTAATTAAGAAGGCATAAAAGTCCAGAAAATACACAAATTATAAAAATAATAACGAATATTGTATAACATTTAATCTATTTTTTTTTATTTCCTTCAAAAGAATTAAGTGCATGATTGTTTATATACTAACAGCATATATGTGTAAAGTACTCTAAAAAGTTATTATCTTTCATACAATTTACAAAACCTAAATAAATTCTTTATTGGATCTAATGAGATATTCAGATTTTATAATAACTTTTACTAAAATTAAAAAAAGAAAACTGTATACGGAAAAAAAAAGAGAGAAGTAAACATAAACTAATTATATATGTGTGTCATAACAATAACAGAACTAATTGCAAAAGGGCTAAAGGCAAACCAATCATCAAACCAACTCCTCAACAAATATATGTATTAAAGTTGCTTCGAAAATTCATAAAATTACAAATAATAATACAAATTCATAAAATATATAAATACATACCTATAGTGGCGAGATAAAAGGGAATCTTTGTCTTGTGGTCCAAACTCTGTGGAGCCAAGAGAATGAGACTCAAAGACTGAAATGAACCCAAGAGATAAATTAAAAACTGAAAAAGTTAATTTTTTTTCATACGTAGAATAGGAAAAAAAATTACTTTTACCCTAAGCAAGAAGATCTGAGCCTTTGGCGTTCTAAAATGAAAAACTTGCAGTGAAACCCTTTCAGCGACTGTGAGTACTCAGTAGTGCCGAGTGCGTAGAGTAAAGATGGAAATGAGAAAACTTTACCAATTACCGTCGTTTGAAGGGTCTCTGACTTGTTAAAGTAAATTTAATAAAAAAAAAATTAAAAGAGAGTTGAGAAGTTTAAAAGTTATACTCGATCCTTGCAAAAGCACTCTGCGTACGTAATCTTAACATTAAAAAATAAATAAAAATGAATTTAATTCTTTACCCGCGCGACTTGAAAACTGCACATACCAAAAAGCACTATAAAAGAAATCATATTCTTAAAAGACAACACGTTATAGAATGTCAGAAGGACAAAACTTCTAAAGGCAACATTCAGTTGCCTTTTATAACAATTATGCATAAAGGTAAATATATATAATAAATAATATAATTTTTAAATATATTATGAGTTATAGAATTAATAATATTTAACTGTTGGCTATAGACTATAGACTATGTCATAAACATTTTATACAAGATACAATTATAACATATAACTAATTTTAAATTTATGTAAACATATAATTTATAGTTATTATGAATAAATGTTAAGTAGTTATTTTATATGGTTTTTAACTAATACTAATATATAACTATACTAATAGTCTAATATTAATAGTATTATATAGTCTAATATATTATATAGCTATACTAATATATAAGTCTATAACTATTTAACTAATACTAATAGTTTAATATAGAGTCTAGACCATAGTTATACTTATACTAACATAGTTACACTAAATCACTATAATTAATAATAATATATAACTATACTAATAGTCTAATATTAATAGTATTATATAGTCTAATATATTATATAGCTATACTAATATATAAGTCTATAACTATTTAACTAATACTAATAGTTTAATATAGATTATAGTTATACTTATTATAATATAGATTATAGTTTAATATAGATTATAGTTACACACACACACACACATATATATATATATATATGCATATATTAGCAACATGATATGTGTCTCATATTACATACGTTACATAATAATATATAGTAACATATCCTATATGAAATTATTAAGTCATACCGATTAACTATTGTACAAATTCTAATTTAATGACTTAAGAAGTCTTAAGTGCTAAACTAAATAATATATATATATTATTCAATATATATGCATAGGTGAATCTATAAGTAATTATGTTACATATTATATATTTTAAGAATACAAGTTTATATATATATATATACACACACACATAAACATATGTATGAACGAGTTTTAATCGAGTTGTGCAAACGAGTCGAGTCAGGCATAAACGAGCGGGCCTTAACGAGCTTTAGTCGAGTCAAGTCGAGTTTTGTCGGGTATGTGTCGCTTACTAATCAAGCAGGTATCTGCTTTCACGAGCGAGCTTTTTTTTTCACGAGTCGAGTTCGATTCGAGTTTAATCGAGCAAGTACCGAGCGGACTATCGAACAAACTGGTTCATTTACAGGCCTAAGGTCAAAATATATGAAGAAGGAAAACTCTTGAGCGGCAGAAACTAACCCCCAAAAATAAACAGAGCCACTGTAGAGTGAAGGAGCGACGAAACCTAGCGTTGGGCACATAGTAGAGTGATGTAGTATGCGGTGTAGAAGTCATCGGTCTGAGAAGTGACTTGCGGCTGTGTTTTCGTGGGATGAGGTGGTGGCCAGCGTCGGCAATCACAAAGAAAGAGTGAACAACAGAGAGAGAGGAAAAACAAAGTGAGGAGCGTGGGCAGAAAAAAAAAATGGAGAGAGAGGTAACTGGGAGGAGAGAAATATGGAAAGTGTTGCGATGCTATCTGGAGGAAAAATTGAAGAGAAACAGCTAGCACAGAGAGAGAGAGAGAGAGAGAGAGAGGAGGTTACTAAGTGTATTTGACGTTTGTTATGACCTCTTGAGGAAGGGGAGATGGGAGTGGGTCACTGGGCATTGCAGAGAAGAGTGGGGAGAGGTTCTGTTGAAGCTACGAAGTGAAGGTTAGGGATGAGTTTTGAGAAACTCCAAACTTAGCACATTGATGATAGTAATGGTGATGTTCTCGTTTCCCTTTTCCCTCTTTATTTTTATTTTTTCCTTTGTTTTTCTTTTGCAAGTGGCTCTTCCATTTTGCAACTATTTTTCTGGTCTTTTCTTCAATTTGAAGATGATTAATGTAGACCTGAGATTCAGATCATAAAAAGATTTTGTAATTCGATATGTAGAAAGAATTTTTTATTTTTATATTATCGGGTAGTATGGGTTTGACCCGATTTTATTTTATTCGAATCAGGTCAGGTCAGATTGGTGCCTTAAACGAGTATGTTTAGGCCGGGCCGGACTGGGCACAAACCCGATTATACCAGGCCGGGTTGTAGGCCTAAAATAAAATAGTACTGTTTCTCTGTCCCGTCCTACCATTTTTCAAAGCTTTGACTTTATTTCTTGACCTGGGAGCAACACGTGCATGCCACCGAGTGACCAACCTTGCACAATGCTAACTACGAGGAAGCAGCATTAAGGTTGTTATAATTCAATGGCATATTCCAATCATGTTTGTGATTGAAACTGGACTTAAGCGTAGAAGACTAGTATAAGCTGCAGTAGAAGGAAGGCTTCTTTTCTACTTACAACTATTTTGCAATTACTTTATAATTGTACATAAAAATGAAAGGTAATTTTATAATATTGAAACTTATTTTTAGTATAATGGCATGATTGTATTGGCTGATTGGACATATATTGTAAAATAATTGTAAATACATTATTTTCCTTTTTTTTTTTTTTTATATAATCTGCTCCAATGATGATTGTCGTGGAAGATTACCCGCACAATCTTCTCTCGTTTACTACAAGGAAAACTGCCTTTCCCAGCACAGTAATGTCGTCGCAGGCCCGCTATAACCTATTAAATCGTTACAAATAGTTTATACCAACGCCTTTCTCTTCCGCTGCACGCGGGTTGCCAAAAATTGGATACAACAAATTATTACCATCGATTGTCCATAATCGTTGCAAATAACAGTATTACCGGTGTTACTAATTCAGCCGCAAAAAATGCAATTAACCGCTGCAAAACAATGTCCCCCACCTGATAAGCTATTAAGCATCGTCATGCAAATGTTTATTATTGAAGAATTGTGGCATCGAGCCAAATAAACAATGGGAATAGGGTCTACTTCCGTCGAGTTATTTTGCCGTAAAACCTTCCATCATCGCCGCCATTGTACTTTTCCAGCACTTTCGTAATGTCACTGGAAAAAGAGCATATTTGTGACGATTTTAAGTCATGGTCAATATACAAATCAGTGGCATAGAAACACGAATAGAAATGGATTGTTCCCAGCGAAATTCACTTATCGCTGCAAATGTTGCCCAAGGTATCCACATATATAATATATTTATATACACTATCAGACAATTGGGGATGAAACACATACGGCTTGATTAATATGGGTGGCCGATGAGTTGATCCGACGCAATTACTAGCTGATTTGGAATAGTTGCTAATTATTCTGAAAAACATTTTTGTAATTAGGAACCTTACTGGGACACTTCTCGAAGTGGAGCTTAAGAACATTCCCAAAAGATTTATGCAGTACGGCATAAATCCATTTATAGTCAGCAGCATTTTTAATAACTAATCCTATCTTTCATATTTCAGATATACAAACTTAATTCATTTATACTAGCAAATTCCAAATACAATACAATTATTATTATATATAGCTAGGAGATGGCCGGGATGGATGCATGCCCCACGAGATCAGGCGAGAATCGCAATTCATCAAGAATAAATAAAATGATTATAACAAAAGTAAACTGAATAGATCGATGCAGGATCATATCTCTTCACTGGTGATGTATATATTTTGTTCCATAATCGAATTAAATGACCCAAGTATAAGAGAATTTTTTCTTCTTTCTGCTTTTATATTGTGGATGGAGTTGTATTCTTTCTCTTTCGTATCTAAAAAAGTGAAAAAGGCAAAGAATATAAAATATGGTTCCTTGGGCCTTTTCCCCTTTCCTTTTCTCTGTCTTTCTTGAGTGGAATATTAATCCAAGAGCAATTTGTACACGTCAGTACAAGTTTTCACTAAATCCAAATTACATAAACCTTATGGGCAGCAGTATTAATAATGGCTTGGCTGGGGTGGGCGAGACAGCAAATTTGTACACGGTAGTTGTCCACTTCACAAATGATCTACCACCATGCATCTTGTTGAATTGTATCCTAACAAAAAACTGTTGCATATAACAGAGCCCTCTCTAACATCCAGGTTCAACAACTCTGAACCTTCATCCAGAACACATCCTCACATCTAGCTAATGCTCCAGCCACCTACGAAGGCAGCAAGCAATATAGGCACACCTATAGAAACAACCACCTAGTAGGGAATTGAGTCAGTTGGTGCAATAAACCTGACAACATTCAAATTCCCAAGCTATTTGATATTTGTGAATCAACTATATACCTGCCCTATGGAAGAAACACACTGCCATACATTTTGACTCAAGAGAAAGAGGGAAAATTTGTTTTTTAAACACATCATCAGCACACGTCACAAATATGAAGTCATCAACCCTTAGTGAGGTCTAACCCACTTAAACCTTCATCATTAGATTTTTCATCAATTCAGCTGTCTACACTAACTAAAATCCAATCTCATTCTCTACCACCCTTACCTTCCCTATCCTCATTCCATGTCGTAAGTAGAAACAGAAGTTTTACTCTTCAGCAGTAGTTAAAAATGAAAGATAATCAAGTGCAAAATGCTTTACAAGGATTAAAAGGAAAAACTGGAAGTTAGCTAGGCCTTATGTACTGAAACTGAAAACTGAAAACTGAAAACTAAATTACTAAGCTAAAACTAGAACCTTGTCTCCACAACATCCCAAACTGCATGTATAGTCCACCAAGAGCCTAGTCTCAGAGTTGTATGAAAAACGCTAATTTACTACTTTTACCTGTAACTGTAAGTAACATCTGTGATGAGTGTTAGTATGCCAAGAGGTATACTTATTTACAAACTATTCCATAAAAGGGAAACATCTGATTTCATTACCTTCAGGGCACGTACCATCTGTGCAGAATATGTTACAACTATTACTATGATCATGCCCCAAGGCAGACAACTCCAAGCACCAAAACAATTCTATAAGGCGACAAAACCACCTATGGATACACTACTTACAACCACAAACTATATCTTCTAACTACCTCATGCACTGCTTTGAACATCCTGTTTCATCCCCCAAAAAATTAACCATACCCAAAAAGATCATGCCAGCATATTACTTCAAAAAACACCACAAAAAAGGTCTTAATGGCTGTCCCTTTTAGGCTCCCTGAGTCTCTCTATGAGACTCTCCTTGTGACTGCATTCTTGACATTAAACTAAACAATATCTTGTCATACTCACACTGTCTCTCCAAAAGTACTCTTAACATCTCCCCTCAATTCCTCAAACTGACTCTTGTAATACTCAACCTCTTTTTTGTGTCTTTTCACTTCTTTAGCATAATATTTGTCCCATTCATGCTCACGTTTACTCGTAGACTACGATATTATCATCTCGCCTAGACCTCTAGCATACCCTGGTCTGTATCCTAGTACCTCCCTAAATACAGAAGTTGTTGCCTCTTTAGTATGTTGCTCAGGTTTTATATCATCCATCTTGCCAATCATTTGCGTCTGCACAAAATATAGAGTTAGTCTAAATTAAACAAAAACTTGTTCTTTAGCACAATGAGTGTATATATGCTACATACACATATGTACAGTCTAGACCATAAAGGGGGATTGTTTTTATTAAAATTCTCACATAAAGCTCTTATATCGTGCATGTCATGAATTTATCATTCTTGCTAGACCAACGGACTTCCTTGTAGAACTCCACCAAGTTCGTGTAGTCGAACGCTATGCAACAATGAATAAATATTACACCTTACACATGTATTTAGTTACTCCTAATGTAACCATCTTTTACAGTAACTCAGCAGAATTTTGCATGGGACATACATTGATTATTGTGCAATGTTGAAAACGTGATGAAGATTTTCTTATTGGATTGGGAATAGGAATAGTGTAGTTAAATTTGTAATTAACTAAATGAATAACTTCTCCTCTAAGATCTTCACAAATGACTTACTCCTGACAGTGTGATTGGTTTTCAGCTTGTGACAGTTCTCTTTGCTTTGCTTTGCTTTGACATTTCCTACGAATAAAACAAAATAATTGTAAACTTAATATAAGATCTTTGTAATTGAAAACTATCTTTTTCCAAACCACAACTATACTAAAAACATACAGGAATGTGCACCAACTTTTACCTGGAATGCCTCGCATCCCCATTGATCACATAACTTCACCCATACAAGGGGCCCAACCGCCCGACAAACCCAATCCCACCAGCCAATGCTTCTTCATGGCTACCATATGACAAATATTTCTTGTGAAGCTCATGGTAGAAAGTGTTGAATCGCTTACACAACTATTTCCTCACCGTCTTGCAATGATTGTCCAATTTCCAATCCAATATGAAGTTACCCTAAACGTATGAAGTAATTAGTTTCAACAACATAATCATATATGACAAGTTAAAGCATATCACATGCAAGTTAAATTTAGCTTACCCGAACACATCAGCTCATCCTTCTCAACCGTGGGTACATCAGTCCATCGTGCATAACTCATGTCCACATGATGCTTCAATATCCATGTGACCCATGTCGTAAACATTGTAGCATTCTCACAACATGGTGCGGTTTGTCTATCATTGATTTTCAGAAGTATTTTCCCGTGCTTCTGAAGCTTATCAAACTCAATGCATTTGGTGGGCCCACGTCCACGCCCACGTCTTTTCGGTGAAATGTTTGATGGTATTGGCTCCAGAACATTTTCTACTACAGGGAATATAAAGATATTTAGTGCTAGTATTAGGACTTGGTATACACATTTTAAACCTTACATGTATCTATACTAGCATGCTTGGAGGACGAGGATATTCACAAGTTTAGAGATATTCACAATATTCACCACAATAACTGATCATACCATTTAGATTATCATTGTTGTCTCTACTTGTGGGGCCACCCAATATTGAATTCGCAACTTCTATCTCAAGAACTATGCTTGGAGGATGCGTTGAGTCATCAGAGCTAGCCTCGCTATCATTATCATTTGGGGTCCACGATGAAAGTATTGGAGGATGTGGTTGTCCTCTCATTGACTAAGACCCAACTCATTTGTACCCTCCACCTCATCTGAACCCTCTTCCTCATCCAATTTGTGCCATAGATGTTATACTACCACCTTGATATCAGAACCAATTTCAACTACAATTCTACATTAATTGAAATAGTTAACTAAGTCATAAAGGTATAACGTCTTCATTAAACAACAAATTCCCTGCTCTATATCAGAAATACTATACTTTGAAGATCTATTGATGATCCCGTTAAATAGTACTATT
Organism: Cyclocarya paliurus; assembly: GCA_029856935.1. Taxonomy (NCBI): domain Eukaryota; kingdom Viridiplantae; phylum Streptophyta; class Magnoliopsida; order Fagales; family Juglandaceae; genus Cyclocarya; species Cyclocarya paliurus. Next base: position 15,406,182 of record CM056959.1, on the reverse strand, counting down.
AGAAAAAGAAGCCGTTTCTAATATACAAATTCTAAATTAGGTATAGGTAATTTACTAACATGCTGAGTCCACTGTTTCAGAGCTAATATTACTGAACCGATAAATCTTTTTCTTAACAAAGTTCTGTTGTTATTGAAATGTACACTCACATAATGGATATAAAAATCTATCCTTTGAACCCGCCTTGAATACTATTCAAAATTCTTTAACAGTGTCACCAAGAAGAGTTTACATTCTTGGGGTATTCTTAGGTCTTCCATATCATTATCTGAAATGCAGAAGACCTATCAGCCAATGCATTGGGTTTAGTATAATTAATGCAAGTTTAACTGTGTGTCAAAGTACACGTAACAGTCACTGCATTTCTTGCATATACTCATGTCTACCATCACTGCTGGAAGCTTAAACTTCTTTTACATAAGCCAAGCTTATATACAGTACATAAGCCTTCTCCCATACAGATGAAGGTTAAACAAGCTTAACAGCAAAGATGGTCTTCATCATAAAGAAGAGATATCTAAAAAAATTTCCCTTTAAAACATATATTTCCAAGGTTTATAAAAGGGTTCTCATACCTGGACAATAATTCTTCACTGGCAGCAAGCAAAAAAATCCCTCACCTTTGGTACCACCGTACCAGCACTAAACTAGAAGAAAAATCCTTTTGGATGCTTCATGCACCAACCATAACCCAACGCCTCCAATGGAAGAAACAAGTTTTCTCTTCTCTCGAACCTACAGAAATTCAGAGTAGCAGAGGCACCACTGGAAGACAGAGTAAGCTTTAGGCATGAACTGCATCAGACTAGAGAAGCAACGAAGTGTAAGCTGCACCCACCCTCTGAAAATATCCTATCTTGGCTGTAACATCAAAGATATATTAGCATCAGTCCATATTTACCCTTTTTCTGCCTAAGTAGAAGTGCATATTTACACTTATATCCCTGAAACTACAGTCACAGGCACCAAAGTGTCCCGCCCAATGGAGAAAGATCCCAAACTTTTTCCAACAGCATCCCAACCAGCATTTTGCGTATGGACAGATCATTTATCAGTTTTTTTAAGTAACTAAGTTGGTTTTCTTAAAACTTGATGCTTTCCAAGAGATATAGAGTTAAGGTAACATTTTTATACACTTAAATATGAGCTGATTGGGCCAGCTATACTTATTTTCAGAACTGCACATGATTTCCTTTTTACCCCTCCATCAGCTCATTTCATTCTTGTTATTTTTGTTCAAGGTATTAATTTTTTATGAAAGCTAGCAGTAAATTTCGACCGTCGCTGGGTCAACAATTTTAGTCTATGCACACCAGATGAAGAACCACCTATTAGATGCATCAATAGCTTTGCAATCCTCATATCAGAACAAATGCCAAACCGGCATGGCTAAATTAATAATTTTTTGACCATCATATTATGGAGGCGTTTATCACCTATATATTGCCATCTCATACATCTGATTCTATTGATTAGGCCTTTGATGGTTAATGTATAAATCATTCATGTATTAACAATAGAAGAAGCTGATTTGGAATTAATAGCTGCTTTGGCAGTGTTGTGCGGGATGTATCAATAAGAAGGTGGCTTGTAATTTTCTCTTTAAATCAAGTGCATCTGAGTTGTAGAAAATCAAGTGCATCATAATTCCTATATCCTAATCCATCATAATCACAATCATAATCTTGCATCTATTAATCTGAGAGGGACCCGCATAGGTGGAAAGCCAATTTCCAGATATATATATATATATATATATATATATATATATATATTTATATATATTATAGGTGCTACAAGCCAATTTCACACAAGTCAAGAAGACTGCAGTATGAGTGTGTGTGAGTGAGAGAGAAAGAGAGAGAAAGATGAGAGAGACTGCAATGCATGGCAGGTTAAATTGCTGTGAGGGTATATATGTTTCCTTCATTACATCTGATTGTGCAAATGCCAAGGTGATATGTCCACCAACTGACGTTTCTAGATTAACATCCAATGTCTCAAATGGAAAGGACCTGCCACAAGTGGGGAATACCACCAAATGTAAATCATAAAGGGAAATCAACTAAGCTAGCAATTGAGTTTTAAGCCTCTACTGCAATATCCATTTAAATATCAGGCAATACTAATCATAACATGCCTTGTCCAAGCCTTTAGGCATATATATTACAAACCGTTCAGTGTATTTCATAAAGTATTCATCCAAATGTTTTTCCAATGTACCAAGTTTCAAGTTCCATTCACCAATTGCCTTTCAACCATCCTATAGCATAAATTGTCTTGAGATATATGTGAAGGAAATTGTATATTAATCGGCCTAAATCGGAAGACCAAGTCGTGTGTTAGTATATTATGATGGGGTGCACAGAAAAAGGAGAAAATTTACATGTGTAAGTCAAAGTCCAACAACTAATTAACCTTAAGGCGTATTACTGAAAATGACTAGTGTTAGTTAGACACAAGATTTTCATTTGTGGATAGATCCTTCAGGTCAGAGCAATAATGATCGCCAATGCCACCGTCTGAACTGGACTCAACCTCTGCGTCGTCGATAAAATCCCCACCTGGTTGGAGCTAACTAGACGAATGCATCATTGTTGATGTATCAAACTTAATTGGTTATATATCAGGCCTATGTAGTGGAGTTGCCGCACCGACATTAGCACATTCAACATTTCTATGTACACTTTCAAATTCCTCATCTAGATATGCATCAAAGTCACTTGATGACGTTTCATGGTCCTCAGACAAATGCACTGGTGGAATGTCATATACATTCCTATTCATGAACCTTTGTACAACATACTAACTACATTTAACCCTTCTATCTTTGATGTCAAAATATTGTTCAGCTTGGCAGGCCAAGACAAATGGTTCATCTTTGTACCATGTCCGATTGACATTAACACTAGTCATATGTTTATCCACTCGGACACCTTGTTTTCGATTGCCAACGTCAAATCATTCACATCTGAACAAGTATACTCGACATCATCCCATGTAATGTAACTCCACAACATCATTCTAAATTGTTTGATTGCTTATCACCAATGACTAACACACCAGAATTTTGAGTTTATCGACGTTGTTCTTGATGTTTTGTGTGGAACCCTTTTCCGTTCACTATGCAAATAGCGTACGATGTAATCTCACAGTTAGGGTCGCATGCTTTTTTTTTTTTTTGAAAGTTTAAACCTGATCTCATTAAACCATAAAGGATCACTTACAACGACTCTTAACGACCAAACAAGTGTAGTAGAGTTACTACATCTCTCGGGCTACCTGAGTTGAAATACAGGGTGGACATAACTCAATATCATTCAAGTCTTCTTGGCTATCAAAAGCTGCTTTTGCTAGCTTGTGGGCTGCCTCATTGGATTCACGATGTGCATGTACTGCTGACCATGTTGCAAAAGAGTTTAGCAGAACTTTTGCATCCTCTATAAGGCAGCCCCCCAAGCTCCAGTTTGAAGTGGGTTGATTGAGAAGGTCCACGACCTGCTTTGAGTCCCCTTCTAGTATGAGTTGTTGCAGGCCAATTTCTTTGCAAAAAACAGCAGCCAGAAGTAAACCATAAGCTTCTGCATCAAAAGGCCTCCCTCTTAGACTTCTATTTGCTCGAAGGGCACCAATAACATAACCTTGATGGTCTCTAATTAGTACACCAATTCCAATTTTTCCTTCCTCCGAGTTTACAGCAGCATCCCAGTTGACCTTTAACCATCCCACATCAGGTTTCAGCCACTTGTCAGTTCTCACCATGGGTTGTGGATTACTTGCTGCTTCCTTTTTTAATGCCTCCTTGAAAACGAGAAGATCGGCCTTTACCTGTTTAATGACTGCATTTGGGTGCTTAAATTCTTTCCCATGTAGGAAATCATTTCTTCTAGTCCAGATTCCCCTCATTGTGACTGCAACCTCCTCGAGTTCCTCTGGGTCCACTTGTTCAACCAGTGCTAGCCATATCTTGAAAATCAGGTCATGTTGGATGGATAACTTCTGTACTTTCTTTGGTCCCTGACTCCATACATCTTTGGCTGCAATACATCCCCACAATACATGGCCAGAGGTTTCGGGTTCCTGTTCACAGATCAGGCATGTGTTATCTTCCAACACTTTCCTCCTTTGTAGGTTTGCTCGGGTAGGGAGGGCCTCACTGCAGGCTCTCCATAGGAACAATTTAGTGGCAGGGGTTATTTTGAGCTTCCATATTGTTTTCCACACTCGGCAGTTTTGGTCTTTGACTGAGGTTTCACCATCGAGCTCCCTTTCCATTTCCTTGCTGAAATGATATCCACTTTTAACTGTGTATGTGCCATCCTTTGTACACTGCCATACAAGCTTATCCTCACGCCCTCCTATGCTGATTGGGATACATGTGATGCTCTCAATTGCCTGTGGGGAGAACATCTCATAGAGGAGAGAAGACTTCCATTGCTTCAGCTGAGGATCAATAAGATCACATACTTTTTCACACCAGCAATCTACCTCTCTGTTGCTTAGGATTTTTTGAGAGGGGAGTGATGGTAACCATTTATCCTCCCATATATTCACTTTGTGCCCATCCCCGATCCTCCATATGAGTCCTTTCTTCAATAGGTTCAGTCCTGCCTGAAGCCCTCTCCAAGCAAATGATGGTCTGGACCCCATTTTTGCTTCAAGAATTCCCCCCTTGTGGAAATATTTTTGCTTCAAAACCCTTGCCACCAAGGAGTCAGGATCCTGAAGGATTCTCCATCCTTGCTTTGACAGCATGGCTATATTGAAGTGCCTCATGTCTCTAAACCCCAGTCCCCCTCCTTCTTTGTTGTTACTGAGTTGGTTCCAGCTAACCCATTGGGTTTTGGATGAATCTTCATTGAAGCCCCACCAAAACTTTCGGAGTAACTGATTTAATCTGTTAATGATGGATGCTGGCAGAAGAAACATGCCCATAGCATAAGTGGGAATGGCTTGGAGAACTGCCTTGAGAAGGACTTCCTTGCCTGCAGCAGAGAGGAACTTTGTTTTCCAGTTGGTTACTCGAGCCCAGGTTCTGTCAATGAGGGAGTGGAATGATGCAATCTTTTTTCTCCCCACCAGAGCTGGTAGTCCAAGGTATTTTTCGAAGTTACTGGAGGATTTGATACCTGCTATTTGTAGAATCTGAGTTTGAACTTCTGGAGCAATGTTCCTACTAAAGAAAATGGAGGATTTTTCTCTGTTTAGTACCTGACCCGAGCCTTTCTCATACAGCTCTAATAATTGGAGAATACACTTGAGTTCCTTTGTTTCTGCTTGACAAAACAGAAGACTATCATCAGCAAAGAATAAATGGTTCACTGTGGTTGGACCCCTGCCTATTGGGGCTGATGTTATCCTACCTTCTGCCTCTGCTCTATTTAGGAGAGATGTAAAGGCTTCTGCACAGATTATGAAGAGATATGGGGATAAAGGGTCTCCTTGTCTGAGACCCCTTGAAGGCCAGAAGCACTCTTGAGGTTCTCCATTCACTAGGATTGAGTAGGACACTGAATTAAGGCACCTCTGGATGATGTTGATCCAGTGAGATGGAAAATCCATTTTGGTCATGATGGCCTCAATGAAAGCCCATTCCACCCTATCATAGGCCTTGCTCATATCTAGCTTGAGGGCCATGAAACCTCTCTTTCCAGTCATTCTCGAGTTCATAGTATGTAGAATTTCATAGGCTACCAGAGTATTATCCGAGATGAGTCTTCCAGGGACAAATGCACTCTGATTGGGAGCAATGAGCCTAGGCAGTATGTTTTTCAATCTGTTTGCAAGTGTTTTAGAAATAATCTTATACAGCACATTGCAGAGGCTAATGGGTCTATACTCATTTACTTTCTTGGGGCTTTTAACTTTGGGAATGAGAGAAATAAAAGTGTCATTGATATCATTAATTGAACCATCATGGTTGAGGACTTGAAGAGCATAATTACAGACTTGATCCCCCACCACCTCCCAATGTTTTTGGTAGAATTGAGCTGGAAAGCCATCGGGGCCAGGGGACCCCAAGGGATTCATTTGGAAAATAGCAGTTGTAATGTCTTCTCTAGTGAAAGGGAGCATAAGCCAAGTCTTCATATCCATATCAAGCTTTGTGTCCAAAGCATATAGGCACTTCTCAAAATCCGAAGGGTGGGAAGAGGTAAATAAGGAGGAGAAATAACCTGTGAAGACCTCTCCAATGGCTGCCTTCTCAGTGACACTTCTGCCTTGGGGGTCCTCAATACAATTGATGGTGTTGGTCCTCCTTCTCTGGCTTGCCTGCATGTGAAAGAATTGAGTATTCTTGTCCCCGTGTTTAAGCCAGTGTTGCTTTGCTCTTTGGCGCCACTTGAGCTCATTTGCTACTATGGACTCTACCACCTCATTTTGACATTGTTTCATTGCATCCAGATGTTCACCCGTTCCTGTGCTTTGGAGAAAGCCAATCCTCTGAGTTCCCTTTGTGACTTCCATTTGATCTTGCTGCTTGGTTTTCTGCCTCCAGATTAGTAAATCTTTTTTGCATATCTCAAGTTTGTTCCTCAAGATCTTGGCTTCACAATCCACTGTGCTGGCTTTGTTCCATGCTTCACATATAACCCTTTGGCAGTCTTCCTTCATTTCCCAAGCCATCTCGTATCTAAAACACCATCTTCTTTTCTTCTGCCCATCATCTTTTTTATGCAGCACAATAGACAATGGAGAGTGATCTGACTTTACTGCAGCTAGTGTAGTGCATAGGCCCTGAGGAAATAGGTCACTCCATTCCTTGTTTCCGAGTGCTCTATCTATTTTTTCTTTGGTAAACTCCCTATCCCTTCTATTATTGGCCCAAGTAAATGCCTGCCCATCTGAGTGGATATCATTGAGTCCACAAAATTCGACTGCTTCCCTGAATTCCTCAATCTGTTTGTATGGTCTGGTAGCACCTCCCATTTTCTCATTTTGGTGGAGTATTTCATTGAAATCCCCAGTGCATAGCCATGCCATAGGACTGGGGGGTTTGAGCATCTTCAACAACTGCCAGCTACTGCTTCTCTTCCCTGTATCAGGATGACCATAAAATCCAGTAAATTGCCACGTGGGGCCATTATCCTCAGTCTGGACTAGTGCACTGATGTGCCATCTGGTATAACTGATCACAGTTACCTTCCATTCTTCCCTCCATAGTAGTGCAATACCCCCACTCAACCCTATACAATCTATGGCAAAACACCCCTCCATTTTCAAGCTCCTTCTTACCACCTCCATCCTATTTTTCCTACATTTAGTTTCCACCAGGAAAACCAAAAGGGGAGACTTTTCCTTAGTTAATTTTCTAAGGATACTAACTGTCCGAGGGTTCCCAAGCCCTCGGCAGTTCCACATTAGTATGCTCATTGATTTTGGCAGGGCTGGAAACCAGCCACTGCCTTGACTTGAGAGTTTTCTTTTGCATCCTCACTTTTCTTGGGCCTCTTTTGGATTGAGTCTTGCACTGGTATGCTTCTTTTGCAGCCCCTCCGGTAATTACTCCTAGTATGGCAATTGGAGATATCAACCAGCATCGTAGTGTCATTGTCATCTGTGTAAACGTTACTTGCTCGAGCCTTCCTCTTCCACTTCCTTACCGTGTGTTCCACATAGTCCATGCCCTGTTGCTTGGGGAATTCTATGCCTTCATCTGCTGGTATCACTTCACTTCTTTTTGAACCTAACCAAGCTTCATCAGCACCAGGATCAGGCCTGGCTATTGCATGGAGCTCAGGTCTCTCTTGTGGTGCAGTGGATACACCATTGCCAACGTGGCTGCCATGTGGGCCTTGGGCTTTAGTGGTTGCCATAGAGGTATGGTCCTTGTGTGTATAGGTTACTTGTAAGCTGTCAGGAGTTTGACTTACCACTTGACTCTTTATCACATTCCCTATGTTGGGATCACGAGTGCACTCAACTTTTTTGTTCCCTCCATTTGGTTGTTGAAACGTAGCTGCCTGGAGCACTGCTTCCACCTTTCCCGCTGACAACATCTCCAGTTCCCCTGCCGAGATTTCTGGGTTCAACTCTTGGTCATTGTGCACTGGTTTCTCTCGGTCAAACCTACCCCTTCCCTCTTGCTGTTCTTGTTTCTGTTCCTTTCGCTGATTCTGACCTCCTGAGGCGCCACCGTATCTCCGCCTATCAAAAAGGTTGGTGTTCCTCGGTTGACCGCGTAGCCACGAACCAAACTGGGTTGGGGCTGGTGGATCTTGGACATCATGCCGAGCCCGTATGCATGTTTTCCCTTTGTGAAACAGAATTCCACATTGAAAGCAGAAGCTTTGCAATCTTTCGTATCTAAAGGAGATCCAATGCTGTTTTTCACCAAACTGTAGCCATTTTCCTCGCATCAAAGGTTTGTGGAGATCCACTGCTACTCTTACTCGTAAGCACCTCCCCCATGCATGTCCATCCGCCTCTGCTTCGACCCTGATGACCGGGCCAATGGAGGTGGCGAACTGTTCTCCGAGACTTTCAGTCATGGCTGCTAGTGGAAGATTATGGAGCTGAACCCAAAAAGGTTCATACCGGAACTGCAGTGCTTCTATGGACATCTCTTCATCCACCTCCATCAACGTTAAAATGTGTCTGTCAAAACACCATGGCCTCCCACTTAATACTTTCTCTTTGTCAGCTAGTAGTTGGAACTCGATCAAGAAGCATTGGTCTCCTAGCTCTTTGAAAGATACCCATCCTTCCAACCTCCATAGTTGAGACATAGTAATCCTAAAACCTTCACTATTTACTCCTTTCTCAGTTAGAGCCCTCCCCACTATACAATGTTTGCCCCGTTTTCCTTCTCCTGGAGAGTTTTCCTGTTGTGCCTGAAAACATGAACTTTCCTCTTTTGAGAGGTGTAATCTTTCCCATCTCAGCGCCAAGTCTTCTGCCTCCATTGCCTCCTGCTATCAAACGTAAGAAACAATCTCACAAGAAGTGAGACTTAAACCTCTGCCACCGCAAAGGCACTAGGAACCTCAAACTTTTCTCTCAGAGAAAAGGAAGGCACTCAAGCTTAGAAAGTAATGGCAGCGAGAAGAAAAAGAAGAGTTAGGGTCGCATGCTAGAGCATATAGATCGGAAGGCACTTCACTAGGGTTATCTTTATGTAGACCTTAAACTGTCCTAATTATTCAAAAAAAAAATTGTCGCACAATCATTTCTCGATAACTTTTTGGTTTGTAACATGGAATAGTATGGCATTAAGGTAAGAGCTATCGGGGCAACTTACATGTTTCTTGGACGAGGTCGGGAACTCTATTTCATGAGTTCAATCGACATGCGTTGGGTTTTTTTTACATATCTCGATAGTGTACTACACACCATGGAAACAATTTACATGCGGTTTTGTTTGAGTTAATAACCATAAATATGTGCAGTGAGCATTATAACACTAAGTTGTAAAATAAGCTTATAGATTGAACTTGAATGTATATAGAAAGTGCATACTCTATGTAGGCGCATCTCGGTGCAGTTGTTAGGCACGTACCAACCAGCTAAGGTGAATAGTCTTGGTTAATGCACAATTGTAATGCCCATTCCCGCAGGGGGTTCGGAGTGTTACTCTCTGTAACTTAAAACTCATATTTCATCAATATATATACAAACTCCAAAATATAAAGTTATCAAAATACTACAAAATCTCTTAATAAAATCTACCAATTCTCAGAAATCTTTTATGAGTAATCCACTATGTTTACATAATCATCTCACCCATGCTCCATAGTCCTGATCCTTAGCTGAACTATTCAAAATCATCTGAAAAATATTTGGAAATAAAATGTGAGTTATCAACAACTCAGTAAGCAAAGAACATATACTAGTGTGTAAACATGAGCATTTACAGATATCAGAATGCAGAATAAAATATTTCTATTTTCAGAGTGCTGAAGCAAAACATTATCAAAATATTAGAGTAAGATTCAGAAATAATTTCGTTTCAAAAATATCCTTTGGCATGGTATAAATGATCATCATCATCATCATCATCAGAATATCATATCAGAATAGAGGCCATGTATAACCCCCATGGTAGGGTTGTGCATCTGCGAATAGCCAAACATAACATAAATCATTCTGTCACCAAGGTGTGCACTCAAAACAGAGACAACTACTATAACCCTTGGCAGGGTCGTATCCACTATTATAACCCGTGGTTGGGTCTTATCCACTATTATTACCCATGGTTGGGCCGTATCCACTATTATAACTTGTGGTTGGACCGTATCCACTATTATAACTTGTGGTTAGACTGTATCCACTATTATTACCTGTGGTTGGGTCGTATATACTATTATCACCCTTGGTTGGGCCATATCCACTATTGTGACCTGTGGTTGGGTCATATGCCACTATTATCACCCGTTACAGGACCGTAACTGAATAGAGCAGAAACAAAATCAAATTCAGAATCAGAGAGTCATGCCAAAGGTTTTCAGAAATCACATCTTATCCAAATAGAGTACTGAACAAAATCATATCACCTTCATAATCAAAGCAGATCCAAAGCATAATCATGCACAAATTTTCATATTTTCTCTTTTTGCATTGGTCATAAATTGAATGTCAAAAATAAGCTCATATCTACACCAGTTATGACAAAAATACTTTCTCTTTCATCAGAGTTCAATGAGTAATGACAAACAAATAACTGAGGTTATTTTTTCATTTTCTTTTCAAAACATATAATGCATATTTTCATAAATTAATGTCAGTTTATTTTTATTTTATGCAAAGTCTAGCAAAGGAATCCCGCTTACCTAGATTTCTTAGCTTTTCAGAAAATTTTCTCAAAATTGACGAACAAATATAAGTTGTCACCTACAAATAATCACGTAATTTTCGTAAATTTCCACTCGAACAAGTATTTCGATATTTAAACCTGAAATGCTAAAAAAAAATCATCCTATTTTTAATTCCTCAAAACCTAAAATTCTCATAACCATAAAGTGCCATCATTTTCCAAATCCATCAATATCCACTTAATATACTTAATCTAGTTTCAGCACAAACCCCAATCCATTTAAGAAAACGAACCTAACCCACTTAAAATAATTAAAAGTCGCTGTAATAAAAAATTACCTGACCAAAAATAATTTAGACCTCAAATTCAACCCAAAAACATTTAACTTCCAAATAACTTTTCCTAACACAACCAAAAATTAAAAGGTCCAGTAGAAAACAATTCCCTGTGGTCCAAAATAAAACAACCCATTTTAAAAATCCTGTTTTTTACAACTAAGGTGGCCAAGTTGTAAATTTCCAGAAAACCTCATATAAACCATACAGGAATGCTACCGAAATGTATCCATTTGAAACTATGAAAAACATGTAGGGTGATGCGGCAGAGACATATCGAGAGGGAAGGAGGGGTGCGGCGTAGTGAGGGCTAGGTGGACGGTGGTGATCTCGACGGAGAGAGAGAGAGAGAGAGAGAGAGAGCATGGTGAAAGTATCAGTGAGAGACGAAGAGAGTACGGTGTGAGAGAGAACGAGGCTCACCGTGAGCTTGAGGTGGTGTGCGGCAAACCAATGGACTGGACATAGGTCAACGGTGGTGATCTTGGTGGCTGGGCAGTGATGTTATTTGCGACTGAGGCAACTGGTGTGGAGGAGTTGCTGTATGGGCATTGCTCTATTTTTGGTTGCTAAAAACAGGGGCTGCCGTGTGATTGCAAGTGACTTGGTGGCTTTCTTACATGGTGGTTACAAGGCTGGGTACGGTGGCTGGCCAGAGGTTGTGGGTTGGTTGTGAAGGAGGCTTGGCAGTGGGGGTGGTTCACGGTGGTCTAGCTTACGATTTTTGCAAGGGTGCACCCTCTACAGCTGGCTGCTACGTCGGTTTGGGCTTCTATGAGGGTGTTGGATGGCAACTAGTTAGAAGTGTCAGAATGCGTTATGGTCTACGCTATTAGACTCAGTTGATTATTTAAGATTTTATGGCGTAATAACCCTTTTTTATAATTTCAGACGAAACACCTATTTGAAATTGTGTTTTTATTTTTAGGGGCACTTTGGGGTTGAATTTTGGTAAAAAATTTTCACTATAAGTTAATCTGAATATTTAATATTTTTCAGTACTAAGTTTATTATGCATTTTTTGGAGTGAATAGTAATCTCGATAAGCGCACCAAGTGCAGTGTTTTCAAAATCACAGTGTGGAATGTCCAATTTAGGTCAGAGAAGTTTTATTTAGACACTTAGCAAGACCTTAGCCACACATAGTGAATAGTATTAGACACTTGGCACAAAGAGGAACCATGAGTTGGTTATCAAGGAATCAAATTATGAGACCATGCCACCTAAGTGAAACCCTATTCTTTTTCATCTATTTTTATGCCAGATCAAAGAGGGTTTCATCCCTAGTGAAACTCTAAATGGTTGGAATCCAATTGAAACCCCAAAACCTTGGTTGAAACCAAAACCCTAAATGGTTTTCCCAAACCCTAAAGTTGACCTCCAAACCCTTTTAAATCCGATTTCTAGCATTGTGTTTAATCACTTGATTAAATCACTTTCACATGCTATTAATTTCTCAAATTCTTGTTATGACATCATTATCCAACCTTTTAAACCTTGAAAATTTGATTGGGTCAAGAAAAATTAAATTTGGACTTGATAGCATCTCAAACCTTAACCAAACCCCCTTTAAACCCCAAATTGAAACCTACTTGGTTGAGGCCCACCATGACCCACGAATTTGGCCACCTTGACAAAGCTTCTTGAAGAAGCTTTCTCCCCCCATATGGCAGGTCATCCACTGCCCTTTTCTGCCCCAAATAGTTCCTTGATGTGAGGGAAAGAGCCACCTCATCACACGCCTTCTAGATGACCAAGCTAGTCGTGAAACTAGAGAGTATGTTATGTTTTGGAGTTTTTGACCAAGCTAATGGACATATCTTGGTCTGAAAAGTTTATGGAGTGTTGTTAGCATGTGTTTATGAATGTTCATTGAGGTTTTATTGCATGACTAACGCTTTTGATGATAGATTTCCTTAAATCTAGAAACTTGAAAACTGGAAGTGGAAAAACAGTTTCGGTTTTGGGAAAGTTTGAATATTTCGTGGTTTAATCTTACTTCAAATGCTTTGATATTTTTATTTGATAATTCTAAGTCTCTTATTTGCATGTTAGGATGTTATTTTGAAAATATTTAGTATTATTTCCAAAGATATGATTTTTCCATGCAAGAGGATTTTGGTTAGACCTAAGATTTGATGTTGTTGAGTTAGATCCATGTTTTATTGAGTTTTAGCCATGTGATATTAAGTTTGATGGTTGGATCTTATTTAGGACATATTTTAAAACCATGTGATGTTTTAGTTTGAAGATCACATGTCTTTAAGCCATGGATCAAGATATTTATCAAAGTTAGTTAAGAGAAAAGTTTCTCTTTTTGGACTAAGTGTAAAATCAAAAATTTCAAGTGTTGTTTTGTAATTTTTGATGACTTTTTTTTGATAATTTAAAGCATGATTTATTTTAGGATGATGTTATGAATATGTTAGAAGTAAGATTTTATTTTTTCTTTTGGAATTCTTGGAGATGTTTTTATTAAGGTTAAAATTTGTGATTTAAGGGTTTACTTTTGTTAAAAAGTTTGGATCTTTTTACAAAAAGTTTGGTGTTGATGATTATCTTTTCCTTAATGGATATTTTAAGTGTGTTTTAAACTTAGGATGGAAAGATATTTGTTGCAAAAATTTGGTTTGATCATGAGTTTTTAAAACTTGAAGGAATTGCAACAAATCAACGGAAATATAGCCTATGTAAGTTTCGGACCTATAGAGTTTCAATGGTTGTGTTTAGTTTTAAGTTTTTCTGAATTGATATTTGAGTCTAGGACAAAATCTATATGAGGAATGTAAATTTTGGTAATTTTTGTAAATAGGATCTGAAATCCTTAAGTTATGGGCAAAATAGTCATTTTCCCACATGTAAAGGGTAAAATGATAATTTTACACTAAGTTAGCTTGATTTCATGTTTCTAATTGTTAGTGATTAAATTTTTAATTTTTAGAATCACTAATTTTAGTTTCTCGTGTTTTGCGCTTTATTCTCGTAGAACGCGACGATCGAGGTAAGTTAACTCTTAACTTACTATCAGTTTACTATGTATGTGTGATGGGTAAGAGAACTGCAATTATGTCATATGTTGTTATATATGCCATGCCATGCCATGTCATCACATGTTTATCTATTACACGAATTATTCTGTCAAGAAATACTTATCTGTTACACAAGATATTCTATCACGTATTACTATACATTGCAAGTATGTCATGTTAAGTTAAGTACGCCATCTGATACATGTATGTCATGTCATGTAGTACTCACTGTTGTAAGTAGGTCATGTTAAGTAGGTTGTCTGCTACATGTTATGTCATATTATGAAATGTTTCTATCTCAAGTAAGTCATATCTTTTGAGTTACGTTCAAGTCAATTATGTCTAAGATATTCATGATGGAATCATTCTGATTGTCTGAGTATCTCTGATGGAATATGTTGAGCGTAATCATTCTGATTGTTCACTATTCTTGACGAAACGACTGGCGAAATCATTTTGATTGTCAGCATTCAAGTCCATGTTCATGTAAAGTAAAGAATTAAGTGCAAGTTCAATTATGCAGATACTCCTAGCGTAATCATTCTGATTGTTAGGGTATCTCATTTCAAATACTCATGATGGAATCCTTCTAATTATCTAAGTATCTCTGACGGAATATGTTGGGCGGAATCATTCTGATTGTTTACTATTCCTGACGAAACGACTGACGAAATTATTTTGATTGTCAGCATTCAAGTCCATGTTCATGTTAGGTAAAGAATTCAAGTTCAAGTTCATGTTAAGTAAAGAATTCAAGTTCAAGTTCATGCTATCTTTCAAGTTCACGTCTATGTCATGTTATGTTCAGGTTCAGGTCATATTCAAGTTCACATTCATGTTATGTATGTTCACATTCATGCTTTGTTTCAAGTCCATATTATGTTTCAAGTTCACATTCGTGTCAGGTTATGTTCACGTTTATATTATGTTCAAGTTCACGTTCACGTTCACGTTATGTTTCAAGTTCACGTTTAGGTTTTGTTATGCTTAGGTTCATATTATGTTCAAGTTTATGTTCGAATTATACATGTTCACGTTCATGCTATGTTGCTAGTTCATATTATGTTTTAAGTTCACGTACATGTCATGTCACATCAAGCTAAGTCTCAGTTTCAGTTCAAGTCATGTCAGCTCATGCCATGTTATGTCAAGTTACGTTATACTTATTATTTCATGTCATATTATGTTAAGTTATGTTATGCTTATTTATGACTTTGATTATGCGTTCATGCTTTTACTACCATGCATGCGTCATTAACCTGTGTGGAAGTTTCCTGTTCACTTGCTGAGATTTGTAATCAAATCTCACCATAGTAGTCCTAACTACCATTCCCCCTGAATGGTAGGCGATGTGTCAGGACAGAGCAGGGAGCAGACACTGGTAGACTGAAGGAGGTTGACTAGACGCCACAGACACGACGCGGAGCATACAACATCCATAGTTAGGTCTTTGGATAGTATTCCGGCATCATTATCGAATTATGCGAGTTATTCAACAAACTGGCCCAATTGTGTATTTTGATAATGTAAATATGGAGTTTGGTCTCCCATATTTTATGATTACAGTCTTTTGAGACCCGTACTGTAATCATAGATATTTATTTTGTTAAGTATGAATGGATTACGTTTTAATTACTTGGGATATTATAAATTTGGTGCATAGTATTGTTCAAAAAAAATTATCCGCTGCGAATATTGAGTAATGTTATATGCATGTTAGGAACATTGCATTTTATATGTCATAAACGGGGACAGGTAACCTTGTGTTACATGTCCCGACGCTTCAGATGTCCTTCCGATCTCAAGCGAAATCTGGGGGCGTCACAATCTTAATTCTAGTGCCAGTAACCATATGTGCAGTAAGAAGGAGTTGTTCTGGCACTTGACGAAAGCTACCAGGGAGATGTCACTTTTGGAGATTTAACAAAGAGACCTATGAAAGGCAAAGGAACAATTGGCATCAAGTTGAAGAATGGAGAACAACAATATATCTCCAATGTCTATTACGTACCAAAGATCAAGAGTAACATTCTCAATTTGGGTCAGTTACTTGAAAAAGGCTACAATATCCACACAAAGGAGTTGGGTTTATCTATCAAAGATCAACAAAACAGGCTAATTACACACATAGATATGACAAAAAACGCATGTTTCCTTTATATTTGCAAGCTTATCATAATACTCAATCCAAATGTTACAAAGCCAAAATCAAAGATGATACTACTTTGTGGCATCTTAGATTTTGTCACTTGAACTTCCAAGGATTGCATATTATGTCAAAAAGAAACATGGTGATAGGAATTCCATGGGTCAAGCTTCCACTGAAGAAATGTAAAGGATGTCTCCTCGGTAAACAACACCAGAAGAGCTTTAAAAATCAAGGAACAAAAAGGGCAACCCAACCTCTCTAATTGGTCCACACAGATATATGTGGTCCCATTCAACCCATGACACTCGATGGAAACAGATATTTTCTTACTTTCACTGACGACTTTACTAGAAAAACATGGATTTACATTTTAAAGGAGAAAAGTGAAACTTTTCAAAAACTTAAACGATTTCACTATGTTTGTACAAAATTACAAACACTGAACCACAACAACCTCTCTATCTCTCAAATGGTTCTCTTCTCTGTATTTCCCTACACTGATTTCATTACAAATGATTTCCTTTTATAGGAGAAGCCATAGGAGACAAACAGCCATAATATTTGACAAAGGGAGGGGCTGTAGGAGCTAATCTTGATAGAGGAGGAGTTGTTGCAGCCATCTTAGACCAACAACTTCCTTTGGATGATGCAAAGCTTCTCTTGGTGGGTGGGAGGCTGCATGGGCAATTCACACTTGGGTGGATTTCAACAATCACCCCCTCCACCCATGTGTGCCACATTAGGATGCTACAAACTGTTGCTTCCTTCAAATGATTTCAGTATTTTGCCCTCTCATCAAAATACTTGTTATTTTTGCCATGAGAGATTTCTGCTATCAAATATGCCCTAAGACGCCAATGCACCTGAAGGTGCTCAGTAGTGTGAGATATTGATCAAGTCCAAACAGTGTTGGAATTTGATCCCTATGACAGCTTTCATCAACATATCTATTGGATTGTCTTAAGTGCCAATCTTCTGAACACATATCCAATTGTCAATCAGCGTTTGTCAAGATCACCTGCATAGTCTGAGTCAACATATCCAGTTACTAGACTATCTTCACTCTTCTTGAACTTCAAATTAAGATCTAAGATCCCTAGAATATACCATAGAATCCATTTAGCCGTATGCCAGTGTGTCCTTTCATGTTATGCATATATCGACTGACTAAGTTAACGACCTGGGAGATATCAAGTCGTGTACACATCATGACATACATTAAGCTTCCCACAACACTTGCATATGGAACATTTTTCATATAGTCCTGCTCTTCATCACTTTTAGGAGACTGCAATACACTGAGCTTGAAATATGGGGCCATTGCAGTACATACTGGCTTCGTTTTCGAGTCCATGTTGGAGCGTTGTAGTACTACTCTCTTCAGATGTTGTTTTTGAGTAAGGTGAACTATGATTTTCACCCTATCTTTGTTAATCTCTATCCCAATATTCTTCTTGCTTCTCCTAAATCTTTAACTTTAGACTCTTGACTCAGCTGAGCTTTCTATTGATCTATCTCCACCTTGCTTTTACATGCAATCAACATGTCATCTACATATAAAAGCAAATATATGAAAGATCTAACTGCAAGTTGTTTGAAATACACAATGATCGTATTGGCAATGAGTGTATTTCAAGTCAATCATGAAGCGATCAAAACGTTTATGCCGTTGCAAAGGTGACTGCTTCAAATTGTAGAGAGATTTCTTCAAATTGCAAACTCATTTTTCTTTACCAACTTCTTTAAAACCTTCCAGTTAAGACGTATAAATCTCCTCCTCCAAATCACCATGTAAGAAAGATGTCTTCACGTCAAGCTGAGCTAACTCAAGATCATATTGTGCAACCAAAGCTAGCAATATCCGAATGGATTAATGTTTTACAACAGGAGAGAATACCTCAATATAGTCAATTCCCTCTGTTTGAGCATAGCCCTTGGCTACCAATCTAGTTTTGAATCACACCCCACTTTTAGTAGTTTGATTATCTTTCTGATTAAAAATCCACTTACAACCAATTGACCTCTTTCATTTTGGAAGCGACACAAACTCTCATGTCTTGTTCTTATGAAGAGACTCCATCTCCTCGCTCATTGCTCTTTTTCATTCAGTCTATTCACTAGACTGTATGGCTTCTTTGTAAGTGGTTGGAATCTAATCTCCTTCAGCTAGAAGTGCATATGTCACATAGTCTGCATAATGTGCCAGTACACGTGTCTCTCTTATCGGCTTGTTTGTTGCAATTGATTTAGGTTGGCTTGGAGATACTGTGACTAGACTATCAACCTCACGTTGTCTTTGCTCTATTAGTGACTCCTAAACCTTTTGGAGTAGTAAACTCCACCTTCTGTGAATCACAAGGTGCTTCGCTATCATGACTACCTTCATGGGAGTCTTTCTGCTCATGTGACTTGAGCATCTTAGACTCGTTGAATGTAACATTCTACTGATTATTACCTTCTTTGACTCTATGTACCAAAGTCTATACCCTTTTACACCAGTACTAAAGCATAAGAATTTTGCTTTCTTGGCCCTACGATCAACCTTAATTTCTTGAGTATGATAGTAAGCAGAGCATCCAAAAATATTTAAGGAGTCATAATCAGTAGCATGAGTACCTTTCCACATTTCAATAGGTGTTTTCTCACCATTGGCAGTTGCGGGTAATTTGTTGATGAGGTGGCAAGCATACGTCGCAGCTTTAGCCTAAAATTGTTTACTAAATCCAACATTCAGTAATATACACCGTACTTTCTCCAATAAAGTACGGTTCATCCGTTCTGCCACATTGCTCTGTTATGGTGTTCTTCATACAGTGAAGTGTCTAACAATTCTCTCTTTTCAGCATACTTCCATGAAGGGGTCCAAATTGTACTCACCTCCATTATCTGATCTAAGCCGCTTGATTTTCTTGCCGGTTTGAGTCTCGATCATTTTCTTTCAATCAAGGAAGATCTTCAACACTTCATTTTTATGATTCATAATGTACACCCACACACGACGAGAATAATCATCAACAAATGTTACAAACCAATGCTTACCTTCTAAAGATGCATTTTTGGTAGGTCCCCAAACATCGTAGTGCACATAGTCAAGTATCTCCTATGTACTATGGATTGTGGTTCTGAACTTGAATTGCGCCTACTTCCTCAATACACAATTTTCACATAAAGACAATTTTCTAGTCTTGGTACCTTTGAGTAGGCATTGCTTTACAAGTGTCTGCAAGGCTTTTTCTCTGACTTGTCCCATACGCATATGCCAAAGCCTAGTGGTGTTAGCTTCAGTCTCATCTAGCTTCTCACAAATTATGGAAGCTCTTCCACTAACAGTACTTCCTTGCAAAAAGTACAAATTTCCTCACCTTAAGCCCTTCATAGCCACCTGAATTCCCATTACCACTTTTAGAATTCCATCTTTTAAGGTGATTCTGAATTCCTTTAAATCCAGAGTCCCAAGTGAGATAAGATTCTTCCACAAGTTCGAAATGTACCGAACTTCTATCAAGGCCCTAACAGTTCCATCATACAACTTTAGCCAAATGCTACATATTTCTTGAGTCTTAGAGGCATTATTGTTGCCCATAAGTACTGCTCCACCATCAATCTTTGTAAGGTCACTAAATCAGTCCTAATTGGGACGCATGTGATAGGTACACCCGAAATCCATAATCCATTCATCAGAATGACAAATGAATGATGAACCTATCAAGATAAGATCTGCATCTTCATCTCTGTTGGCGACATTGGCTGTGGAGGTTTGGTTCTTCTATTGCCCCTTTAGCTTGGGACAATCCTTTTTCCAATGTCCTTTGTTGTGACAAAAGGCACATTCGTCTTTGGCGAGTCTTCTACCGACTGATGAACCATGTGATGTGGTTCATGTTCTCGATTGAGAATCCTTCTTCTTTCCTAGATACCTTGATTGCGATCTCACTCTTACTGTAAAGACTTCACTTGATGTATCTAGTTGTACCTCCTTATCTTTTCTACGGTACTCATTATTTATCAAAACACCAGATACATCGCTAAAAATCATATTTTCCTTCCCATATAAAAGTGTGGTAATCAATGCTCATATGTATTAGGTAGGAAATTTAACAAAAGGAAAGCTTTACTTCATCTTGGATTTCTACATCCAAGTTTTGCAATTCAGCAAGTATCTTATTGTAACTATTAAGGTGTTTAGACATAGAAATACCTTCTAGAAATTGGAATTTGTAGAGCTTTTTCTTCAAGTACAAGCGACTCTCAATACTTTTTGTTATGTATTTTTCTTTCAATTTTCGCCAAAGTTGCTTTTGTCTCTCTCATGACAAAACACTTTTGATCTTTGGCAAGGTACAAACGGATTGTACCACAAGCTTGGCAATTAAGCTTGTCCCAATCCCTATCCATCATGTCCTCTGGTTTCTCCTCCAATGCAATATCCAACTCTTGTTGGATCAAAACATCCATAACTTCACATTGCAACATTCCAAAATTATTAGTTCTATCGAACTTCTCAACTTCGAATTTGGCATTTGGTACCATGGACCTACGTCCAGAGTTGCTAGCATTTCTTGAGCTCCTTTCTCTTGCACTTTCTCCTCCAGATTCCATTTAGAATATTACTACTTCGAGAAAATGAATTTCAAAATTTTGACCATATAGATGAGTCCTAAATGATCCAAATAGTTTGAAAGCACTATTGGATAGTCGAAATTGGACTCTGGATGGTTCAGATCAAGCTCAAGACAAATCTTAAATTTTAAACAATCCAGATCAAAAAGAGCAGCAGGAGGGGCGCGTGGGGACGTGTCTCTCACACATCTTCATCCTCTAGAGTGCGTGGGGGCTCGTGGGCACATGTTCCGCACACGTCTTCAATCTTTGGACAACTGTTGGCTCGTGGATTGCATGCTCCAATCTTCTCAGGGCACATGTGGGCTCCTCCGACATCTATTTTCTATGTTGTTTATGGCAACGTGTTCATCTTGTTGAGACGAATCTTCTAGTGTGGTCAAAAGTTGATTTTTTTCAACCTGAATTTTCTAGGTAGCTCAAACCAAAGCTTTGATCCCTATCATTGGTGAGGGAAACACCCCTAAAGCTACTAAAAGAGGTCTGGACCACTTTAAGGTGAGATACCCAAAACAAAAGGCTAGCAGTTCTATGAACCATCATCTCTTGCCCTCAATCCAGCATAGACATTTGAGACATTGAAGATGTAGGGGATCTTAGGTGCCCTAAAAAGCAAATCAAAGAGGAGAAATTCTTCTGAAGCTCAACAGTGTATTGCGAGGAACCTGAAGAAATTGACGTCATAGCAGTTGGTAGCGATTCTCTCTACTTTTCACAAAATGCAATTTGTTTTGCTAAAATGGCTAAGGTGGCGGGCCCTAACCTGCCATTACCCCATATATGAGGATCCTTTCTTGGAATTGTAGAGGTATAGCCCAACCTCTAGCAATTCGTAGTATGAGGGCTCAAATCATGCGTCATCAACCTAATTTAATTTTCCTTTCAAAAATTTTGTTATGTGATGATAATACTGCTAGTTTAGTTAATCGACTAGGTTTCTCTATGTATGTACATGCACCTCCCCCAAAGAAATGGGGAGGTTTATTATGTCTATGGTGTTTAGGTGTAGATGTAGAAACTGTTTTTGTTAATAGTAATGTAATTGCTATGTTGGTGTACTCGGATCTCATTCATACTCCTTGGCTCCTCTTAATGATTTATTGTCTTACTCAACCTCAAGAAAAGCAAGCTTTCTTATCTCTCCTCAATTCGATTGCGTCAACCTTCCCTGGTCCAATTTTAGGCATAGGAGATTTCAACTCTGTGTTAAGTCAGAAAGAAAAGTTAGGTGGGAAGCACTTTGCCTCCTCATCCACTCCCACAAGCTTAAGGTCCTTTATGAATCAATTTGGAATAGGAGACTTAGGCTTTGATAGTCTAAGATTTACTTGGACCAACAATAGAAGCAGTGCTAGTCACATTTGAGATAGAGGTGTAGCTAACCCTAGTTGGACCCTTCTCTTCCCATATTCTAAGGTTCTGCATCTACATATCCATATGTCTGATTATGCACCCTTTCTTCTTAACACCTCAACTTCTAGAAAAGCTCGTAGATCCTTCAAATTTGAGGATCTAGATCTATGATCCTTCTAGTGCCACGGTCATTCAAGATACTTGGGAAAGGGCTTTCACAAGGACTCCCTCCTTCATCCTTTCTCAAAAATTAAAAGCAGTTAGCAAGGCTCTTAGCATCTAGAACAAAGAACAAATCCATAACCTCTTAGCTTGCACAAATTCAATTAGAGGACCCTTCAGATTCTTCCTTGATTAGGGAGGAAAATCTAAAGCTTTGCCTCTCAGAACAGTTGAAAAGAGAAGAGATTCTTTGTAAACAAAAATCTCGTCTACAGTGGCTAACCACCACTGACCTCAATACTAAGTTGTTCCATGTGACTGCAACCATGAGGAGGAGGAGAAATGATATCTCACATCTCAAGGATTCTTCTGATCAATGGATCAATAACCCTAACACCATTAGATCCCTATTTCTTGATCATTTCAATCAGATTTTTAGTTCTTCTTGTTCGGATCTTCCTGCTAATCTTGAACAATTGTTTCTTGAATAGATCTTCCTAGCTGATAATGAAATGCATTGTAGTATTCCCTCAAATGAAGAAATCCTGGCCACCCCCTTCTTCAAAATTTCCTAGCCCGGATATATTCACTGGTTTGTTCTACAAACATTATTGGGAGATTATTAGGGATGATCTCATTCAAGCTATCAAGCAATTCTTCTTGACTAGAACTTTTATGCAACATCTTAATCACACTCACATAGCCCTTAATCCTAAGACTGATTCCCTTAATACTGTCCATCAGTTTAGACCAATCAATCTTTCTAATGTGTGTTACAAGATTATTGCAAAAATGTTAGCCAACCGACTCAAGCTAGTTCTTGATCTATTTATCTCCCCATACCAATCGACCTTTATCCTTGGGAAAATCATTCAGGAGAATACAATTGTAACTCAGGAAATTTTTCATTTCATGAAAAAAACCAGGAAAAGAAAAGGGTTTATAGAGGCTAAGATCGATATGGAAAAAACCTTTGATTTCATGGAATGGGAATTCCTGCTTAATGTTTTAGCTTGTCTAGGATTTTATCCTACTTGGATTCACCGGATTAAGAATTGTATCTCAACTATCACTTACTCGGTCCTTATCAATGGACAACCATGTGATCACCTTCATCCTTCTAAAGGATTGTGTCCAAGTTATCCTCTCTCCCTTTTCCTATTCATTATAGGCAGTGAGGTACCCTCAAGACTTCTCACTAGGGAAGAAGGATTGGGGAATCTTCAAGGCACTCGGGTAGGGAGACATGGCCCTCTCATAACCATCTTCTTTTTGCATATGACCTCATCCTCTTTGGGAATGCCACTATCAATAATGCAAATGTTTTCCTCAATTGTCTTGATAAGTATACTTTCTGGTCAGGTCAAAAGGTTAATCGAGCCAAGTCCTCCATCCACTTCAGCAAGACAACTCCCCCAAGTTCTATTAGAACAGTAAGGGATATTGTGAACTTCAAGATTTCTCCAAAAAAATCTCAAATATCTTGCTCTTCCCTTAAAGATGGATAAAAGTAGAAATTCTTTCTTTGAAGATATCCTAGAAAGAATTCATAATAAGTTGATAGGTTAGAAAGCCAAGCTTCTTTCTCAAGCTGAGAGAACCACTTTAATTAGATCTATTGCCAGTTCCATTTCAACTTATGCAATGTCTAGTATCCTCATTCCCAAAGCCATGTCGAATAACATTGACAAGTCTTTTAAGATATTTTGGTGGGGTTTTGACCCTAAAAAATCTCAGAATTTCACTGCTAAATCCTGGAAGTCTATCTATAAGCCCAAATTGATGGGTGCTTAGGAGTAAGAATCACTTCCTACTTTACTCAGGAACTTTTGTGCAAATTAGGTTGTCTTTGCTCTCAAAAGACACAAGTCTCTGGATACTATCTCTCTCGAGTAAATACTTGAGTAATTGCTCTTGGCTTAAGTAAAATATCAACCCAAATGATTCACAGCTTTGGAAAGGTTTGGTGAAGCAAAAGGATTTTCTTGCCTCCAGTTTATGTTATCAGATTAATAATGATTTAAATACATTAGTATGGATAGATCCTTGGATACCTTCTCTTTCCCCACTTCTCCCGATCCCTTCATTCCCTGATCACCAAAAGGATTTGTCCCTTAGGGTGTCCGAATTAACTCTTGAGGAACCAAGACATTGGAATACTTTGCTGCTTCAAGCTCTTTTTTCTGATGAAACTGTTAGGAAAATTGAAAAAATTCCTCTTACTCAACATGACTTCCACAATCTGAGAGATAGCATTAAGTGGCTTCATCACCCTTGTGAAATTTTTTCTGTCAAGTCGGCCTACACTGCTCTTAACACTCCAACCCATAGGCATGATAGTTCCCATCCCCCGGAAACTTGGAAAATTTTGTGGTCCGAGCACATTCAAGACCGCCTCAAGTTGCTTACTTGGAAAGTTCTCCACAACATTTTACCCACTAGATCTTTACTAAATCAGTGCATTCCTTTTAATAGTGACCAAATTCTCTACCCAATTTGTCTTTCCTATGAGGAAACAACCTCTCACTTGTTCCTTTCCTATGCTTACTTGAGAATACTAAGGAGACAATCCCCTTGGCCTTTGGATATTGAAACTCTTGCAGGTCAAAATACCACCAACTAGATCCTAGCCATCTTAGAGCCTATGACTAAGCTGCAAATCCCTAGTCAAAAGGCCCACAATTTCCAACTCTTTACTATAATAGCAATGGATAGCCTTTGGCTCTATAGGAACTAGATTACTCATGGATCCCAGCCTACCTCCATAAACCACTTTGTAAGTAAGGTTCTCAAGAATTACAAAAAGCACAGTAGAGCTTGCGAAACAATTGATACCTATAATAACCTTGTGTGGAACCCTCCTCCCCTAGGTTAGATCTCAATCTCCTTTGATGTGGTAGTTTGTCCTTTAGGAAGCACGGCCACAGTAGTAGGTAGGGACCATTCAGGGGTTATAGTTCGATGTAAAACAGAATTCACTAGATCTTGTAATCCAAATTGTGGAGAAGCTCTAGCTGCTTTTCTAGGAATTCGGCTTGCCTTAAAGAAATAGTGGAAAAACATTGCTATTTAAGGTGATTCCCTAGTGGTAATTTTAGCTTTGATAAACCACTGCAAAGTTTCGAGCTAGATTATTGAAAGCCTGATTAGAGATGCAAGGATACTGCTTAACAAGTTTGAAGCTTGGAGTGCAGTTAAAACTCATCGAACTCAAAACTGATGTGCACATTCCATTGTGTAATGGGCATAAGCAAACTTGATGTTTGGAGATATACCCAGTATCAAGATCCCAGAATGTCTTTTGAACTTCCACAGTGGGAAGGATCTGCCTAGTGCACCTTTGTAAATTTCACTTTCAATTTCCACTTTATTTACTTTCAGTCTGTGTGCTTTGTACTATGGACCTCTTTTGATTAATGCAAGTTACTCTCAGTTTTGAAGGGGGGGGGGGGGGAAAGTAGATGTGTTAATGGTTGTTGTCCTTCCAATGAGATTGTCGGTAACTTTTTCGTATAGCAATAAAAAAAAAAAAGAGCAGTGCTACTCTGCCGCTCAGAGTAGACCCCTCTAATTGAACACTAGGCTAAAATCACATTTTTATTGTTTTCCAATTTTTTTATTCATAGTTTTTTATCATTTTAAGACATTTTTAAGAAATATAAAAAAAATATCAATATACTAATAGTCACTTCCTTAACTATTAAGTAAAGAAAAAAATTAAAAACAATTTAACATACATGAGGTGTCAAAATAAGAGGGCAAATTAAGTGGGCAAAATAGCATTTAAAAAAAAATGGAAGCTCAATTACTTTGCTGCTCTCTTGTTTTCTCTGAACCTTCAATCAATACTTTATTGTTTTCAAGTTGAAAGTTGTCTCGGCTTTGTCTGTAAAGCAAGTGCGATTTAAGGCTGCATTTGGATGTTGAGATAAGTTAAACTGAGTTGACTTTTCTATGAATAGTAGTGAGTTGAAATTGTGGAGTGAGTTTTGTGGGGCCCACTTAAGATGTATTTAAATGTTAAAATGTATTTAGATGTATTTACGGAAAGTTGAAAAAGGTTGTGAGTCCCACGTGTAAAGTAGTGTTGAATTAAAAAAAAAGGTTGTGGGTCCCACATGTAAAGAGGTTTTGAGTTGAGATGAGTTTAGTGATTTGAGAGTTGGGTATTTGGATATTAGAAGATGTCTAAATCTGAACCGAACTCAGTTGAGCTGAATGCAGTCAAAGAACCAAACAAGCTTAAAGTTATTATAATAAATGCTTTCCAACCTTTTCAATAAAGCATAACCATGTAAAACATATTTTTCCCTAGATTTACATTTCCTTTATCATTGCTTTACTATCCAGTTATTATTTTTTCTTTTATTCTTTGAATGTGGATTGAAAATCTCATAAAATGACCTTCTTACATAATCTAAAAATAAATAAATTCAATCAACCAACATAATCATATAATTTAATTAAAAATAAATTCAATTTTATAAAAAAAAAATGACATTCTTTTACTTTTTTAGTCAATTGTTATAAAATTGAATTTAGTTTTAATTAAATTACATGATTACATTGGTTGATTGAATTTGTTTTCTTCTACATTATGCAAGAAAGTCATGTTCTATGATTTTTAATCGAGATTCAAATAACAAAAAGAGAAAAAAAATAACTGGATAGTAAAACAATAATAAATGAGATGTAAGTGTATCATTACCCTTTTCCCTGACTTGTAACTCATCAACAAGTGAATTGATTTTAAGATTTTGGGCTTACCTTGCTATGGGCTTAGTTTAATTGGAGCTTAGTTTTAAATCTCATAATTTATTAATGTTTACTTATGCTAACAAATTTATAGTATCTATTTAATTAGAGTATTGTAGCATGCATTTCTAGAAATTCAGTGACCTTATTATTTCATATAGGTGACCAACTACTAAATGAGATTTAAAAGCAGCACTACGAGATAAGTAGTTTGATTATAAATTAGGATTTGTATACGTTAGCTAGTTATATAAATATATATATATATTATTAAAGCTAGTTTTTTGGAAATTAATATTTATGTACCATGCATGTTATGATATTTGTAAGCATGTCATTCATCATAATTCATGATCATGTTTTATTCCGCATATTATAGTTATATATGTATTATGCATTTCATGCGTTTTACGTTGCATAAGACGTGTAACCTTTCATAAGATTAAGTGTAAAACAAGATCAATTCGTAATATGGTCATTTAGATGAATGATACCAATGTGATTTTATGAGTGGATGAGCAAGTCACGGACCTAAATGTGGTCCATCATAGTAGGCTAGAATAATGTTAGTGCTCCGCTTGCGGACGCGAGATGTGGGGCCGGTGCACAATCTTGCATACAGGATAAAATGTGTGGGCCAACAAGATAAGTATAATAAGTCAGATAAATAAGATAATTCAAGACAAATCATGCATTAAAGACAAGTCATGCATTTCATGGCATACGTATGAACATTCATGATTTTAAATTATCAATATGAATTTTTTTATGAAAAACCTTATATTAAGTATGTTTACATTACGATGGATTTTTTATTGAGTTTTCAACACATTTTAATTTGTATTATGTTTTTCAAACACCCTAGGTGAGCGTAATGATGGGTACAAGTAGGTTGGCAATGCTTAGATAGAGCAGTTTGATTTAGTTGCAAACTTCTTAGAAAAAATTATTTTTATTGAAGTTTTTAATTAATATTATTTGGAGACATGTTTTTATTAAATAATTTATTTATGAAATAATTTTTATTTTATTAAATATAATATCTCTTGCCTTGTTATTTTTATAAAACACGTGACATTCTTAAACTTGCAGAAATGGGTGTTACAATTAATTTGAAGAATTGAAATGTTAAATGTTTCCTCAGTTTTTTATTCTTGTTTGTTTGTATCTAAAGAGTTGAGTAATCCTACATACCCAAATACTATTTTTTCAGTGAGTACTGCTATTCTAAGCCTTTTATACTGCGTACTGTTTATATGACATTATTTGATGTAGAACATAAATTATAAAATCTAAATCTTACAATCAAATCTTAACATTTAAGTGATAGACCAGCGAATTTTTTGCAATGCATCTTTGCAACAAAGGTTACAAAGCTCAAGTACTGCATCAGGAGCTATAAAAGCCAATAGATGACTAGAAACTGTCCGCCCTGAATATTCAATAAATTAAAACGAGGTTTGAAAGGCCAAAAACAGGAGGCACCAGATTTAACAACAAACCAGCAAGTGGAAGAAAACCTTCCGGAATTTGCAGCAAATTAAACTAAAATCGAAGCCCATGCATATCTGATAAAAGATTCAGGTCGATTCTTCTGTTTGGCTGCTCTCTGTTTTGCTGATATCAGGGCTATCAACTTGCTTTGAAATGATGAATTCTTCAATAATCCTCACAGTGGCTAAGGGGTCCAGAGACGGAGCAGCAGCCCTCCATTGGCTGGGAAACTCTCTACGCCTGCGGTGACTCAACTCCTCTGGGGATCGTGACGACTCCGCCTCCCATTCAGGATCCTGCTGCCATTCCTCTGGTACCTACATATCAACAGTTAGGAATTTAAAGACTAGTTCAGGCTTACCAATAATGCTCATATATACACATCGGTCATCCTCTATCTAACAAACTCAATGTGCTAATAAATTATATTATAATAAATCCTGAGATTATAAATATTGAAATTTGGAAATAACAAATACTGCAGGCATACCATTAATTTCAGCCATTACATGGTTGAAATTTACTTAATGGTTGAGATTTCCGCAAATCTACCCATTAGATTCAAATCCAGTTTCCTCCACCCTAGGCAAAACAGTAAATTGGAGTGTGCAAAATTATAACTGTTAGAAATTACGCCATTATCTTATTGTATATTTCATTTGTTGAACACGACATGTCTAGTAGCTCTTAAATTAATCTTTGATTAAAAAAAAATAGTTTAAATTTAATAATACATTAGTAACCCTGTCAAGTCAATAAAATGAGATAAGTAATAAATAATTATCTAGTTTCCAGCATTACTCAGCGAAGGGTTAGGTTTTAAGTTAATCCTAAAGAACGTCATTAACGTTGTTTTTATTCTTTTGAAAAAAATAAACTCAAGTAAAACAAATTTTTTTTATTAGAAAAATGTCTTTTGAACATGTATATATATTTATGGAGCCTGGGCCGGACGGGCTTAGGCCCAAGCCATGCTCTGCCCTCGGCTCCAAGCTATGTGTGGACATTTGCAGACGAGCCCCTGCCCCAGCCAGGCGGATGCTGGATGAGGTGAAATTTTAACAAGATATAAGTCAAACTCGTTAAAAACACTTTAAGTTATGTTTGGTAATTAAGATGAGATATAAAATTCTCATCTTATCTCATCTCATCATTATATTTTTTTCAAATTTTCATACAAAATATAATAAATAATTCAACTTTTTCAAATCCCAACACAATAATACTTATTAAAAATAATATTTTAAACTTTCATATAAAATAAAAAATTCTCATCTTACTATCCAAGTATAACCTAAACGAAAAATTTTAATTCCAACTCTAAACTATCAAAGATTTTATACTTTGCACTTCAACAAATAGTACTCAGACTAATTTTGATCACTAAAATACCTAAAGAAAAAGGTGACCCTACACAATTTTGACCATTATATATTAATTGTGGGTGCAATAAAAGTTTAGTGATTTAAAATGCAATGTGCTAAATTTAATAGTTTGAAATGTAAAATACAAACTAAACCACTGATAATTTAATGCCATATATATAGTTTATCCACACCAATGGATAAACAAAATACAACAACAAAGTGAAGTAATATGGTTTTCTTTCTTTACCTTATCAACTGCAAGGGTGAAGACTTCAAGATCACCATTTGATTTGATGTGAAATCGGGTGAAAGCCTTGTAATCAGCAATCCTAAGAGAAGAGAAGGCTTCATCGTAGTGTAGGTTAAACCAGTTGATGCAGATGTACAAGTAGCTTCCAAACACCAAGGAAACTGTTTGAGTCGAAAAGATCCAGAAATAAAGGAACACAGAAAAATAATAAACGATAGCACCCCGTCGAGACAGAGATTCCATCCCTTTCTCACATATGTTGCTCCGAGTGACTGCCATGAGCTGATGATAAGTTTCAAATCATGAATGTATCATAATTAGTATAAAAGAAGAGAAAGCTGCATCAGTTCGTGGATCAATAGGAGAGAGTACTTAATTTTCTTACCTCAGGCACGTCAAATGCAGTCATGAGATACTTGATACATGCAGGATAAAGGCCAAATGTCCACTGTTCTAAAAAAGCTCGAGCAACATTTGGGAGTGGAATGTACCTACTTTCTACTGATTGGTACCATTGATACAGAGAGTGATAACCTGATAATTAAAGATATGAAACAATAATGAGTCTTCCTTTTTGTCTCAAACTACTCAATTGAGATAATTATCTCTTTGAAAACCACAAATCGTTACATACATACATTATGTTCCTTTTGAAGTACTAAGCAATTGAAGTAACAGTAAATAACTCGCATGATTTGTAAATTTAGGGTAACTGTATTTGTATCCTTTAATCTTATAAATAACTAATTAACACAACTTTTACAAAATGAAATATTCCAAAATCATAAAAGCTGTCAAGGGATGATAGTTTGTAATTTTTCATTTAAACAGCGTAGTTTTCAATACTATTATGTAATAATACAGAAAAAGATCACGAAACTCAGGTAAAATTATCTGAATAAATGTTACTGTTTTATGCGGTCCATGGTAGAGTTGCTTATGAGTTCCTACTTTTACTAACCATACGAAGAAAGAAAATATCTTGGACGTATATAAAGGAAATCCCACCTGAAGTTGCTAATAATTTATTCCGGACAAGCATCTCAACCGACAATTCCAACATCAACATGATAACTAGAGCTACAATCAGGTGTGTAGAGAAGTGAAAAACCCCAATCGCAATCCTTTTCTTCCATGGCTCTTTGGGGGGTGTAAATGCAATTGCTACCAGCAGAAACAATATTGAACCACCCAGAGACACATAAGAGTGATCCAGCATGTATATAAAAGCATTCAACACCGTACCAAAACAGTTCCTCAAGAAACTGAAAGCTGAATCTGATTGAAAGATGTGGCCAAGCTCACACTAGAGGAAAAAGAAAAAGGGGAAATGTCATATGGATAGAGCTTAAAAAATGCATAGGTTAATTTGATTCAAGCAAGAATTAGAAAGACGAGTAGATTAATTCGCATAAAGTTCGTTGATTGATAATCAGGGAATAAGAAAATAACACAAATTCACCTGTGGGAACATAGAAAAAACCAATATAAAGTATAGGATGCCACCAATAAATTCAAATCTCCAATTCTGCTTTCGAAAGTTCGAAATATTTCTGAACGCAAGCTGCACGAAATCAATAAGATGCTCTAAGCAAGGAACATACAATAAAATGTGGGTATCAATAGGAAATGGATCGGAAATCGACAAATAAAATAAGAATCTGACAGTACCGATCTTGAGATCTCAAAAGGTGGATAAGCCTTTTTAAGCTCATAGGAAACTTCATGAGATTTATTGAAATCACGAAACACATGAGTGGGATGCAAAAATGCTCCACCACAACCATTTACAAGTAGATCTGGTGCATAAGCTGGCTCATCTGATCCCCCAGATTTAACAGAGTGGTGCATATAGTGATGTATGTCCCCAGCAATTCGTAACTTACACCTTTCCTTAAGAATATTGCACAGCAGGTCTGAAACATTGTTCTTAGAATCACTAGCTTTGTCGTACCAATTAATAAGCCAATCTGGTTGGTGAGTCATAACAATCACAGTGTCTTTCTCTCCAATCTTGGTTGCACGTGCACAGTCCAATAAAGAAGTTCAAATCAATTAGCAAAATGTTTAGGAGCAATCGACAAGGAATAGTACAAGAGCCTGTTTTATTGCATTATGCAGAAGGAAACTCTCATGTGGAACTGTTACTTTATGCGAAGACAAAACAATGCATGGATCTCAACAAAGGAAAAAAAGAGCAATGCATGTGCACAAGCAATATTGATTATAAACCATTTTTAACATATATAAAATCGTAAAGAGAAGTTAGATTGATACCCTTTCTTGAGCTAGTTTTGAAAAGAATTCGAATTGGTACACATCAATATCATCTTGGAGTGCAAGATCAAGACCAAACACCCACCATCCTTTAGGGAGTTTCAATGCGAAATAACTCTTCCTCTGAGGCATAAACCACCCGCCCAACCAGCTCTTATGGCATATATTCCTCATAAAGGTATGAAGTCCATCAAACCAATCTGTCACGCCGGAACTAGAGATAATTATTAATGCATGCAAGACACAACAACGTTTTAAACAACAACCAACTTCTAAAGCTTTCAATCAAAAAATTAAGACCAACCATGGTTTCCGGGAATAAGAAAACATTGAGGCCCTTCATATGTCACTTGTCCAGTAGGCCCCGAACGCT
The DNA here is from genome assembly GCA_029856935.1 of Cyclocarya paliurus. Classification (NCBI taxonomy): domain Eukaryota; kingdom Viridiplantae; phylum Streptophyta; class Magnoliopsida; order Fagales; family Juglandaceae; genus Cyclocarya; species Cyclocarya paliurus. The sequence goes on along the minus strand of CM056959.1, from coordinate 15,373,265 downwards.
TGTTAACGGCCATACGGGCTTTTTCAGCCCATGATGGTGGCTGAAAAGCATTGTCAAAAGGACGAAAGAGGCGCCTTTCATATGTGATTTGTGACGGATTAGGATACCTATATAATTCAACGGCAAAAATATATCCAACTAGATAAACTAATTATGATCAAAAGATGTTTAAACAACATATAAAACAATTAGAATGGCAAACACAACCTCCACACTGTTGATATGCACACTGCTATTCAAATCTTGTCATATCAACAGTGTGAAATGTGTGTTCTCCATACTAGCTTGCAAATATAATTTTTTTTAGTGGACCACCACAAAAATGTCTTACGCAATATCTCCTCCAATGAGTAGTAAGTCCCCGCGATTTAAGGAAAGATTACGATCTCTGAGAGTAATGCTAGGCTGCGCAAGTAGTCGTGCCACTGCATATGTTGAGTTCCCACCGTCGCCAGTGTCAGCCATGAAATCAAACCATAGTTCTTCCTTTTCGCTATAAACATCATACAAAAAATCTTCATGTGGAACTCCATCTTGAATGTTCCAGCTTGTAGCTGCCTAAAGATTGGAGAAGGGGAAGATAGAAAATATATCAGCTACATTATATATTACGGCATATATTTAAAATGATTTTTCCAACAAAATCTAAAAGAGTTCATTGCCACAACAAAATTAAAAAGGGTTGACGATTTGATTTGACAGAAGAGAGAGGTCTTGTTTTATTAATAAGACTATAATTTAAGATCATTTCGCTCATCAGGGGCTGAAAATTGATTGCTAATCAACATAATAATATAGGAGAAATTTCCCTCAAATTCTTATCTGAACTTGATGGCCTCATGCATGTGAAAGAGACATAGACACAGACGGGAACCTACAACATTTATTACTATCCGTAGATTTTCTGAGCAAAACTAAATGTTTCATAAATGGTGAGGGCCGACTTCATGATTCAATCTCTCTCGCTTGAGGCCCTCAATTTTGGTTGAGAATTTTAAAGGAATCTCGATCCTAGTGTATGTATATTAGTGAATGTAACATACCTGCAATATGCGCATGTCAAAGCGACCTAGAAAGACATTTACTGATACCACGATGTCAAAAACAGTCTTGTATAAATCAGCTGATGTTCTGCAACACAGTCATCACCAATACACAACAACCTGCTCAGAATCTCTATTGGGGAATATGGCAAAAGACACAGAACAATAAAGACCATATATAGCAGACATACCCTGAATACCAAGGAACCATATCTGAAAAATCAGGCTTCATTTGTTCATTCTCTCTCTTCTTCTTCTTCTCATATTCTTCGCTTGACCTGGCCAAAGGCGCAAAAGAACTTTAAATATTCCTAATAAGGAAACACCTGGAAATAGGATGTGGCGAAAGGTTGACTTTAAACCAATTGGAGGCTGACACGTCAGTATTTCATTGTTCAACAACATGTTAACCGCATGGATTCCCACCCCCAAATTTGAAATAGGACACAGTTAGCCCATTGTCCTGGAGCCAATTTCTCTTTCTTTCATTCCTGCACATCGAATTCATAGACTATTTTGGGTTAGAGTATAGGAACACTTCTCCACCATTTCCTCCAACATAACACAAGCTTCAATAATTTCTCCTCTGCCATCTGTGTACCTTCTAGCTTGATCCTGTATGTCCGAAAGTTGAACTCAACATCCTTCCTTCTTTTCCATCTCCTTCACAAGCTTCCTCATCCTACTGAACTCTCCAACCTCACACAACGCATCCATTATTGTATTATAAGTAATCACTTTGGGTTCGCAACCCAACTCCTCCATTGAAGCAATCATCTTAATACCAGCTTATGCATTGTTCTGCTTACACAAACCATATATACACATATATATAAACTGTAAGTCTACACATTAGGAAGCCACTCATCTGCCCTCCTCCCCTTCAACAATAAAGCCGTGTAACCATAGCATAACAAACAATGCCGTGCTTAATTACTCGTACTTTCATCTCCTTTTTTTTATGACATTTATCATCTCTTTGGATATAAATGGAGACAAGTGCCTCATGGAGATGTTGGAACCGGTGGGTTTGGTGGTGGCCGCAAAGTTGGGTTTTGGGGAGGATTTGGTGGGTGCGGAGGCCGAAGGTAGAGGGGAATGGCCATGAGAGAATGCAGATGGAGATGGTGTTATTCATGGCTGGACCTCTAATTTTGTCCGACTCAAAACGTCAAGAGCACCCAATCCTTTCCTGCCCTTCCCTAACATAACTCATTCAAGTTAGAATAATCCATTAATCTACGAGAAAACCAAAATTTAATATCCACAGAGAATCCATATTATTGAGCAAGCTGCACTGACTTCCACTTTGAAGACCATCTCAGCTGCTTCACCAAACAGCATCACCACCTCAACTACTGATCACCACTGCCGTACCATGTCGTCTTCTGTTCTAGAACCTTGTGGAATAACTTAGAACAGGCTTGGTACGTGCTCTCTTATCTTCTTAATGGCCTTAATTCTGAATATGAGTCATTCGTTGTTTCAGTTACTACACGACCCACCTTCATTAACTTAGTCGAACTGTTCAATCTCCTCCTCACCTTTGAAAGTCGTCTTTCCCTTACCTCTATACAACAAGGCCTCCTCCCAAATCCTTCTGTTCAAGTTACTACCACGCTTTCTCCTCAAAATATTATTCGTGGTGGTCGCATTGGCCATCACGGTGGTCGCTTTTGTGGTGGCCGAATCTTTTCATTTCCTCAATCTTCATCACCACACTCTAACAAGCCAACCTGCCAAGTTTGTAACAAAGTGGGTCATGTAGCACTGCAATGCTACCATCATTTTGATAAAGCTTACCAGTTTGAGCCTCCACTTTCTCTCTCTACTCATTATACCAACTCACAGTCCCTCTCTGATCATCAATGGTATCTTGACTCTGCGGCCACAAACCATCTCACGTCTAACCTTCAAAATTTAAATCTCTCTATTGAACCATACTCTGGCCCTGAACAGATTCGTGTAGGCGACGACACTGGGCTTCCAATTACTCACATCGGTGACTCTCAACTCTCCACTTCCTCTTCTAATTTTTTGCTTCGTAAATTACTTTATGTTCCACATATAATCAAGAATCTCGTTTCAGTTCAACAATTTTGCCGTAATAATTCTGTCTTCTTCGAATTTCATGCTTCTAATTTCTTTGTGAAGGACAAACGAACGGGAACTCTTTTAGTCTAAGGACCAACCCATAATGGCCTATCTTTCTCCTCCTCCAACTTAGTCACAATCTGCTCCTGCTGCTCTCATTGGTGAAAAGACTATCATAGCTCAATGGCATCACTGTCTTGAACATCCAACACTTAGGCTTGTCTCTCAAATTCTACACACCGAGTGCTTGCCATTTATTCCCTCTCAACCAGATTTTTTTTGTTCAACTTGTCCTCTTGCCAAGTGTCGACAACTTCCTTTTAAATCCTCTGTTAATCGGTCCTTATGACCCTTGTATTTAATTTTCATAGATGTTTGGAGTCCATCTCCTTATATATCAAGAGATAGTTTCCGTTATTATATTTCCTTTGTTAATGATTACAGTCGCTACACTTGGTTTTATCCTCTTGCCTCCAAAGGAGATGCTACTTCTATTTTTCTTCTTTTTCAATCCCATGTTGAACGTTTATTCAATACCAAGATTAAAAATATTCAAAGTGATTGGCGTGGGAAATTTCGACCCCTCACTCTTGTTATCAATTCTCAAGGAATTTCACATCATCTCTCTTGTCCGCATACCCACCAACAAAATGGTGAGGTTGAGAGAAAACACTATCACATTGTTGAAATGGGTCTTGCTCTCTTAGCAACTACATCTCCTCCCTACAAATTTTAGGTCGATGCCTTCCACACAGCAACATACCTAATCAATTTTCTTCCATCTCCCTCTCTTCAAAACAAATCTCCTTATTTTCTTCTTTACAAAAAACATCCTGATTACTTATTTCTTAAAGTTTTTAGATCCTAGTGTTGGCCCAATCTTCAGCTCTACAATAGTCATAAAATTAATCTTTGTTCATCCACTTGTCTTTTCCTTGGATAAAGTCCTATTCATAGAAGTTATAAGTGTCTCCATCTTCCCTCAAATAGATTGTGTATTTCTCCTGACGTCAGTTTTAATGAAAACTCTTTTTCTTATTCCACTTTTTCACCTTCGGGCTCTACTTCCACTCAACCCACTCAATCTACTCACACCATCATACCCATCTCTCCATCCCCCATTTTGGGCCCCCTACCTCAAACCCATTGCACAACCCATCTTTTGCCTCCAACCCAACCCACCCCTCACACACGACCCATCCTCCCCCTCTTCATCCTCTTCTTCTTATACATCTGCATCTCGATCCTTCCCCCTGCATCTTTCTCCTTCCAAATCCACTTCTAACCCACCATCAATTCCACCAAGATCCCCTATTATCACTCGGTCCAAAATCAATTCATCCTATCCCAAACATTTTTCTGATGGACATATTCCCAACCCTCCACCATGTCACTGCCTCATTTCCACCATTGACGTTCCTAAAGAACCCAACTCTTATTCTGTTGCCTCCCGCTTCATTGAATGGTATGATGCCATGACAAATGAATTTTAGGCTCTTCTTCAAAGTCACACATGGACACTTGTTCCCCCTCCCCCTTCTTATAACATTGTTGGTTGCAGGTGGGTCTTCCGCACAAAGCATCGTGCTGACAGCACAATCGAAAGGCGCAAAGCATGCCTCGTCGCAAAGGGCTTTCATCAACAAGAGGGTCTAGATTACTCCTAGACGTTTAGTCCGATAGTCAAGTCCCCACGATTCGGTTAGTCCTCTCCCTTGCTGGCTCTCATGGTTGGCCTCTTCGTTAACTTGATATCAAGAACGCTTTCCTTCATAGTGATCTCAATGAAATTGTCTATATGTCTCAACCGATTGGCTTTGTGAGTATGGTTTATGGCCTCAAGCAAGCTCTTCGTGCATGGTTCGCCTAGCTCAGTTCTCAACTTTGTGAGTATGGTTTCCTTCCCTTTAAAGCTGATTCCTCCTTGTTTATTTATTCCTCCAATTTTGTTATGGTTTATGTCCTTGTGTATGTGGATGACATTATTGTCACCAACTCCCATGTCTCTCAAATTGATCATCTTGTTGGTTTCTTTGGATCTGTGTTTCCCATCAAAGACTTAGGAAAATTATCTTTTTTTCTAGGCATTGAAATCTCTTATCTACCAGATAACATTCTTCTCTCCCAATGAAAATACATTTGCGACATTCTCTCCAGAGCTAACATGTTATCTGCCAAAGGAGTTACATCTCCAATGGCAGCTTCTACTCGGCTTTCCTTCTTAAACACTCCTTCATTCATTGATCCAACACTCTATCGAAGTGTAGTAAGGAGTCTCCAATACTTATCTTTAACATGACCTGACCTTGCCTTTGTCGTTAATAAAATTTCACAATTGATGCACAATCCCAAAAGCTCCCACTAGCAAGCTGTGAAGCGTCTACTGAGATACCTCATACAAACCTTAAATTTTGGTCTATTCATTCATAAATCATCTTCTCTTCAACTCCAAGCCTTTTCGGATGACAATTGGGCAGGCTGTCTCGATAATTGCCACTCTGCCGGTGGCTTTTGTCTCTTTCTTGGTAAGAATCTAGTCTCATGGAGCTCTCGCAAGCAACGAACTATTGCTCACTCTAGCATCAAGGTAAAGTATAAGGCTCTTGCCAACACTATAGTTCAGTTACTTTGGATTCAATCCCTTCTCAAAGAATTATATATTATTCTTCCTAAACCTCCTATTCTTTGGTGCGACAACCTTTGTGCTACCTACCTATCCGTGAATCCCGTCCACCATTCATGCAAGAAACACATGGAAATTGATTTCCATTTCGTGCGTGACAGGGTCACTGCCAAAGTTCTTCAAGTTGCATTTCTTCCCTTAAAGGACCAATTGGCCGACATCCTTACCAAGCCCCTAGTTTCCTCTCGTTTTCATTCATTAAGAATGAGCCTCATTATAATTAACACACCGTTAGGCTCACTGGGGCGTATTGAGCAAGTTGCGTTGCCTTCCACTTCAAAGACCATCTCAGCTGCTTCACCAAACAGCATTACCACCTCAGTTGCTAATCACCACTATCCTACAATGTTAGCTCCTGTTCTAGAACCTTGTAGAATAACTTAGAATAGGCTTGGTACGTGCTCTCTTGGCACGTTTGTATTATTCTAGCAAACACCATAACCAACTCTGTTGTAATGAGTAGTGCACTGCAGTGCACACCAATTGCTTGTAAAAATGTCAGAGCTTGTTAGGATCCTTCTTGTATAAAATACGACATGTACACAACAAAATTCAATCAATGAGGATTACATTTGATTTTCCTCATCTTCAATATTCTAACACATATCCTCAAACATATATAGGATATGAAAATCTTATTATGAATTGATCTGCATGAGGGAGGGAGAGAGAGAGAGAGAGAGAGAGATTGGATGGGGAGCAATGGTGTGTAGTAACATGTTATTGAGCAGAAATGGCGTGGGTAAAGCTTTCCACCAGGTTCGGTCCAAAAATGAACATTTCTTATAAAAATGAAATGCAGATAAAAAGATGCAAAATACTACTCACGCTGATAACTTCTCCGCAATATAATTAGCAATGTAAAGGCCTATAAATGTCGCCCATAACGAGTACACTGGATTGATTTCGTCCGTTGTAACCTTGGGGGACCCACTCTTATCAAACTGATAAAATAAAATTAACATTTTTAAAACAAGAGACAATATTACAGGACACACAAAATACTACAAAATAAATAATGATCATAGGTGATATTAGTTTTACATAAAGTTATTTAAAAATGTCAAAATCATACTTGTTTAAAATGTAATTATATAATAGATATGATATTTACAATCTTAGAGTGTGTAAATCTCGCGCACTCTCATTAAAAAAAATAAATGTAAGATTTACTTAAAAAAATATTTTTTTAATAATAAATTTTAATTTTTTTAAAAGATCAAGTGCGTAATATATATACTTACATACTCTAAAACTATATTTAACATTAATCATTTTAAAAAGTGGGTCGTATGTCACAATATGGCAATATCACACTGACCTTGCCATAAATAACGACGTATATTGTCCCGTAATTGTCCTGCAATATGGCATAAAGGGGAGAATTTGAGTAACTCGGAGACTCAACCGGGGGAGCAGTACTAGTTAGCCAATATGAGCAGACTTGGTCTTTCAAGTTTCTTGGTTCCAGCGGTCTCTCATCTCTACATTCACTTAGGAAAAAACAGCAGGCTATACCGACAACCTTCAAAGCATGAAAAATCAGGGGAAAAATTATCATATATATATCATATATGCAGGTATATACGTACAATAGCGTACTGATCAGTATATATACAGTACATACAGCAGAAAGTTGGAGAATGATCCGTATGTCTGGCCACTTTCGAATCTCGGTACGTGAAAAGATGTAGCAAAATCCATCGAAAATAGAGTGGAAGACGAGAAGACACAGAATAGAAGAGGCAAAAGTTGTCAAAAATAATGACAGATTCATTCTCATAAATACTACGATCCAGTGTGTACTAGGATAATGATACACAGCTGCCACAAAAAGCCAGGAGAAATACCTGCAAAAAATAATGATATTAACTCCTAGTTCAACCATTATATATCCTCTCAAGAATATGCGTAATGAGGCTGTGAGTTCTAACCCACAACTATGATCTCCTAGCTAATTTCTTTATAGAAATAAAAAGGAAGAAGTCGTGAATATAATCATCGTGGATGGGTGATCTATACGTGATGTAGTACGTTAGATTGTAAAATTATTTTTATTATAATATCATGTGAGTTTACTTTTGTGAGATCTCTTTGTACCTGTAGTATTACTTTTCACGAGAAAAATGTATGTCCAATGCAAGTATGTGTGCGCCCGTGGTTTTATGATCTGCATATCTTATACGTACTTTGGATTGATTTTGAATTAAAGATTATAAAACGCGCTCTTCATGACATATATATATATATATATATATATATATATATATTTAAACGTATGTATGTATGTATGAGAGATTTTACATTTCCTTTAGCACTTGCGGGAATGAAGTAGTACTGCAAATACAATAATTATCACAAGATTCAGAGTAGTAATTAGTATTTAGTACCACTTATTGAAATTCGAATAGCTCGGTTCCCCTATCAATGTCTGGCGAAAGAAATAGAAGAATCCAATCAAACAGGCATGCATAGACCACCACACGATGTCTTTGTCATGATCGCTAAGGGCACTCATAATCTCGAAAGGGATAAAGAAGAGGCAACTCAGAAATGCAACGACTACTGCATGATGTGAAAGCTCAGGTTGGTATGGGTATGTATCCGTTGCCATTTCAGACGTTGATCGATTTTAATTGGTTTTCAAGGCTAGCTTGTAAATAACCAGTCCAAAAACCCTAGATCATCCCCATCATCAAGAAGATCAGGGCTTCCATTAAATTGCTTCTGAGAACGTGCTTGATCGATTGAAATCTTGCACCAGCTGATGTTTCAAGTGAGTACAGGGCCGGCCGAAAGCATCCGAATATATTCTGTAAAGGAGGAGTAGCGTTAAGTATTTCTATGAATATGTATAGTACTACGTAAAAACCATAAGTTCTCGTTTGTTTTTACAGCAGCTCTCAACTCATCTCGTTCGATCTTATTTAATTATTATAATTATTTTAAATTTTTATATAAAATAAAATAAATAATTCAATTTTTTCAAATATCAAAACAAAAATAATATTAAAAAAATATTTTTTAATAATATTTTATTTAACTTTTAATTTTAATCTCAATTCAATTCATCTCGTTATTTTATTTGCAAAAAAAAAAATAGGCCTAAGTCTTACATCGATATATGGGTAAATTCATTTATTCAGAGGAAACAGTAACTGGGACAAAAGATCAATAAACAAACTAAATAATTAACCTACATAAACAAATATATTTCAATTGCAAGTACTATAAAGGTGAAAAGTTATTAAACAAGAATATATAGTACATTGAGAAATTGATTGAGATGATAATTACTTGCATCAGCTTGTTCCTGATCACGAAAACCCTTTGACTCGAACTTAGGATTTTTGTTCAAAAACCATGTGAAATAAGTAAAATAAAATTTTAAAGAAGCTTCTATCATTTCTGAATAAATGTTATCTATAGTAAAAGAACCTATTTATAGGAAAATAGACTAAAATAATATTCATGTGTACATCAACCGTTCCTTGGGAAAAAGATATTAAATGCAATCAAACAGAAAAACAGAACCAGAAATAAGTTCATGAGATAGTGAGAAGAGAGGTACCTGCAGGTAGGTGGTATCTGGGCGAGCGAGGAAATTTGAAGTCGATCGATCGAGCTGGAGCAAGTCATGATTATAACGAAAAGAAAATTAGAGCCACGAGCGCAAGGATTCCTGATCAGGTAAAAGCTGGGAGCTATGTATAATAAAATATGCATTCTTTTTCTATATGGAAAAAATGCTCACATGATTAATGAAATCATCATCACAAGAAAGAAAAGAAACCAGAAATTCATGCGGGAACAGTAGTACTAGGAAAGCATTGCTCAGTTCAAGAAAAACAAACAGACAGCCTCGAAGTTTCAAAAAAACACTTAGGTCGAGAGATCATCAGAAAGGTACGTGCCTGCAGGCCGTAGCTTGGTAGCAAAGCGAACACAGAGAACAATGGAGATCGAGCAATGTTAAGGAGGAGACTATATATATATACATATATATATATATATATATTCATACGCGCGAAGAACTTAACAACGTACATGAGACAATGAGGGAATAAAAAAGTACTGTTTTTCTCTCCCTCCAGACCATATTTCAAAGCTTTGACTTTATTTCTGAGACTGGGAGCAACACATGCATGCCATGCCACCCAGTGACCAACCTTGCACAATGCCAAATACGAGGAAGTAGCGGCAAGGTTGGCATATTCCAATCATTTTTGTGTCTGAAACTGGACTAGTTACGCGTTGAAGACTATAAGCTGCAGCGGAAGGAAGGCTTCCTTTCTTTCATATAAATAAATATATATATATATATATATATATTCTATTATAAGTAGAGCGTATCCGGCGTAAACAGTAATTTTCTTGTCCTCCGTGTGTAGTCCGTGTGTCGTGTGGTTACTTTTTTTTATCCTTGTGTGCGTTTATATGAGGTCTTATTTGTCGTGTCAGTGGATTAGGATTTATTTTATCCTTTTGTGTTTTACATGTTGGTTGTGTCAGTGAAAAAGTCTTAGGCTGTGTTTGGACACTCGAAATACTTCAACTACTTTGAAGTATCTTTGTACGGCTGGAAGTATCTCTCCATCCAAACAGGTTTTGTCAAACATATCTCCAGCATTCTCTACGTGCACTGTTTCTACTGTCAGGTCATGATATTTGTTTGCGGAAATGACTCTACGCAAGAAACCGGACTTTACGCTTGAACATATCCGAATATATATAACAGAGGAGTAATGGCAAGTGAACGGAGACTTGCCGAGAGGGACGGGCAAGGCGCGACGGAGTTGGGTCTGGGAGGCGGTTGAGGGTGGTCAACGTAGTAGCCCGTCGCTGCGAGAGAGAAGGTGATGAGAGAGAGAGATAAGCGAGAGAGACGAGCGAAAGAGAGAGAAGGCACGGTTTGAATCAAATGGAAGCTTACCGAGAGAAACGATAGACTCGGAGTGGCGTATAGTGTTCCTCGGCACGGTCTGTGTAGGTGAAGACGCTGAGGTGGAGCTGGCACCGTGTGCGGTGGCTTAAGGGCAGTGGGTTGGTTGAGCCATGACCGCTCTGTTTCGGGAAACAAAAACAGAGGTCCTTAGGTGTTGGTGAGGCTGCGCTTCTGCTTCGAACGGCTGAGGGAGGGTCAACCGACGGGGTTGGCGGCTTGTGGTGGCGTTACTGTTTTCACGTGGGGCTGGGCAGTGGGTGCTATGGTGCAAGAGATTTCGTGGAGGAGCTTGGCAGTGCGCTGGTCTGGCTTGGAGGAGCTGGGTAGTGCGGTGGTAATCTTTGCTGCAGTGGTGCGGGTCATGCGTTTGCTGGGCAGTGGCTGGCGGACCTGGCCGTGCAGGTGCGAAGCAAAATCAAATTTATGAAATTTTCATTGACAGATGGAAAAGTGAAAGGGACGAGAAAGACGAGGGAATAAAGTGAAAAAGTGCATCCCAGTTTTCAGCCGGTTGCATGCAGTGATGCAGATTCCCGCTCGGTTGTATGTAGCAGAGTTGTTGATTATAATATTTGTAATTATTATATATATAATAAAAATTAGTATAATATTTATTATTATTATTATATATAAATAAAATAAAATTATTATAATATTTATCTATTACATATAAAAATAAAATAAAATTATTATAATATTTATCACTATTATATATAAAATAAAATCATCATTTCATCATCTTAAAAAAAATAATCATTGATGGGACCCACACCCTTTTCAACTCAAAATTCAAAAGTCAACAACTCAACATACTTCATACATCCAAACAACTCAAACTACTTTCAATGGGACCCACAAACTCACTTCAATCTCTACTCACAACTATTCACAACACTTCTCAACACTTTTTAACACTTCTCAACACCCAAACATAGCCTTAGTCTTATGTCTTATGTCCTTTTGTCGATTCATCAGTCCATCAGTTCATGCGTCTAGATCGTTGCGTCTGTAGGTTTTTTCCAACTGTCGTCGAGTGTGAGGGTTTTTAGGTTTTGTTATTTTTAAATTGGGTTTTGCCGGTAATGTCAGTATAAATTTACATCTTTTTTTTCAATTTTCTTATGTATTCTTTTAACATTTTTACATATTTAAAAAAAATTAAAAAAAATCACAAAACTATTAAAAAATATTCTTAATTACTTGATAGGAAAAAAAAAAAAAACCCCTTAATTCAGTGCATCGCATACTCCAATCTGCATGTACGTTTGTGTCTGAAACTGGACTAGTTACGCGTTGGAGACTATAATTAAGCAGCAGCGCCGGAAGGAGGGCTTCTTTTCTTTCATATATATACATATATATATATATATATTCCATACTTTGATCATGTGATACATTAATTCGAAAATTTTATTTTTATTATCTAGTTTCACAAAGATACGATAAATTTAGAGGTGTGTTAATTGTGAAGTGTTTTTAACAATATCACTTCTCTATTAATAAGATTTACAACAAAAGTTCTGAACCCACAGTCGATCGAGAACAAATTATGTTAGATGATCAATTGGGGAGATTTTACATCATATATTAGCTGATAATGAGATGAAAATTGAGAGGGAATCACTCATGAACACGTAACCTTCGTCTCTTTTTAAAAAAAAAAAAAAAAATGGCTGATGATGAGGTATCCTTTCCGGCTGACTCATAGATCATCGAACAAATAAAACTAGTTCGTTCAACATGAGTGTTAAGTGCTGTTTTAATTTAATCATGATGATTAAAAATGTCTTCAATTAACTCTATATATACATATCATTATTTAAGTCTTAGACTTTTCTCTAAAGAAAAAAAGTAGACTAATTAATTGACACCCATCGTCAACATTTTCACACCTACCAGTCCAACATTTTTCATGATCTCTTATGTAAAGCTTATCATCTTTAGCAAGTCTAAAAACTGATATAAAGCTTATCCTTTTAATTAAAAAAAATTAAAAATATCAATTAATGGTTGGTTTTATATATACAGTTTTCAACTTTTCATTTGAAAGCTGATTAACTTGAAAATTCTATATAAACTGGGGTCTTTATTATTATTAATTTGTATGCTAGCTGATGGCTATGGGTATAGTGACCAATATATATTAATATTCTTTCTAACTTTCTAAATACATGAACCCCTTAAGGATTATAAATTATTATAAGTTAGAACGGGTGCGGTGCTCTTTTCCGCTTTACACCCGCCAATAAAATTGTGACGCATAACAACTAATTAACATTCAAAGTAATCTCGTGCGTATATGTCTGGATTTAAATCTTTTATTTTTATTTTAAAATTTGAAAAGATTAAATTATTTATTATATTATTATAATTTGACAGTCAGAATAGGGCCGGGGTTGTAGGAGTACTGTAACTACTGTTTCCTACGAAGAAAGAGAGCCAATAGGTTTTGTTATTCATTCTTTTTACACTTCATATTTTATATTTTTTAATATTTTTTTAAATTTATTTTTTTTAAACTATTTATAATTTTTTATTTACTATTTATATAAAAATATATTTGATAAAAAAAAATTAAAAAAAAAGTAAAATATAGAATATGATATGAATAATAAAAAATAATAAAAATTGAATAGATTTTTTCAATTGCATAATAGGAGGAAGAGAGAGGCACGTGGGTTTCGGTCTTGGGTTTGGAATGGCAGAGAGACAGAGAGGCTTGGGGTTTGGGATGTTTTGTCCTTTTTTATGTTTTTGTACCTAGTATGAGGAATATATTATTCCTTCCAATTCTTCTATGAGCAGTGCTACGCATCAGCCACTATTCACGGCTGATGCGTAGCACACCTTATGTGTTAATAGTGTATATCTTTTTTTTTTCTCTCTCTCTCACCCGTTTCTCTCTTCTCTCTCGCGTTTCTCTCTTCTCCCCGTGTCCTCCATTGCAGCCAGATCCGGCATCGCCGCCGCCGATTCGGCCTCCCACCGCAGCCAATGACCACCGCCACCGAGCCCGTCCTCCTCCCCCAGCCCAAGGTCGTAGCTCCTCCGTACGCACGCCCGTCGCCCCATCCCACTGACCCACGTCGCGGCTCACATTCGTCGCCATCGCCACCGATTCGGCCTCCCACCGCAGTCACCGACCGCCACCACACCGAGCCCGTCCTCCTCCCCCAGCCCGAGGCCCGTTGCTCCGCACGCCCGTTTCTCTCTCCCTCACATGCCCTCTCCGTCTCCCTCACAGCCAAATCTCGACATCTCGCCCGTCTGCCGTCATGCCGCCATCTCGACAGTCGACGGCAGCTCGAAAGTCGCCGCTACCTCGACAGTCGACCCCCGGAAATGGGCGACGGGCGGGAGGCGTTGGGCGAGGGGGGGCCGAGTGGGGGGGGGAGGTCGTGTGCGATTCGGGAGAGAGAAAGTAAAATGAGATTTGAAATGTGGGGATTCGGTTTTATTGTGAGGTTATTTTAGTCATTTTACTCTATGGTGTGGGATGACTGATCTAAACAGGGGCTGATGAGAAGAATTTCTCTTCTTCTATATACAACCGGGCTGAGAACCCGGCGCTTAACCGACTGACGTGTAATATTAAAAAAAACATAAAAAAATCCAAGAGCATCAAACTTTGCAACCACCTTTACCCCCTACACACAGAGACCCATATACCCAAAAGAGCACACGCAAACTTTTTGTTTGCGAATAATGTCAGCTCACATCATAAGAAAAGAGAGAAAACAACAAAACTCCATTTCAAAATGAATCAGATCTCTGAATCAGGTTTTAGATATTTGCTTTCCCACTTCTTTATATTCGTTTCGAACCGGATAAAAAAGGTTGAGGCCTGAACCCAGGGCCGGCTGCATGGTAAGGTCACTTAGTGCTTAAGGTCCCATCTTATATAAGGTTTCTAAAATTAAAAATAAAGTGTTTTTTTTAATTTTTTTGAAAAAAAAAATAAAAACCATTTCATTAAATAAAATTTTAAATAATTTATATAGTTTTCAATGTGTGCAAGGCCCCATAATATTAAATTTAATATTTAATATAATGATTTTTTTATAAGTAATAATATGAATTATTTATATTTTAAATAATTTTTTTAAAATCTTGCTAAATTGAGGCACAAAAACGCATTGAGCCCTCATTTTAAGTTGTTATAAATATAAATTTACAAAAACTGTATTTAAAGATTTTAAATAAAATATTTTTTTATTAAAAATTTTGAAAATATTTCATATAATAATTTATATTTTATTATATTATAATTATAAATGACTCCGTTAAATTTCGCATAAGGTCTCAATTTGTATTGAGCCGCCCCTGCCTGAACCAAAACTAGAAACTAAATACTAGTGCAGAGTAGTAGCTTTCATGGCTTCGGGGACTACTACACATCAAGTTTTTGTATGCTGGTTGTTTGGGTAAAGTCCAAAACTCTGCTGCTCTTCGTTTCTCTCGCCCTCTTCACCTCCTGTCTTATTCTTTTCAACCTCATTGGTTTCTTCTTGTTCGTCTTTTCCAAAAATTTGTCTCCGAATTCATCATTTTTTCTCCTTTATTTTGAAAGACTAATGGGGTTTGTTATGAAATCGTGGGGGAAGAAATTGTGGCAAACCCTAGAAAGACGGAATGGGTGAATCGATGGAAATCTGTGATTCAGATTGGGGGAAGGATGAAGGGGTCAGTGGGGATTCGTGGGAGGTTGAAATCATGGCAAAGTATACTAGCAGTTTCAGGAATGAGGGTGGTCGTTTTGTTTAAACGAAAACGACGTCGTTTTCGTTTTGCCACGTGGGCGCCGGTTCTACACCGGGTCCTCAAACCAGTTGCATCTAGAGTTTTTCTATTTCTTTATGGGCTCCAACTCCAAGAGCCTAATGACAATGTGTAGGCCATTCTTAGGTATTGTTTATTTTTACAATTTCTCTTATCTTATCTTAATTAATTATTATAATTATTTTAAATTTTTATATAAAATAAAATAAATAATTTAATTTTTTTAAATTAAAAAATAAAAATAATATTAAAAAATATATTCTAACAATATTTTATTTAACTTTTAATTTTAATCTCAATTCATCTCATCAAAGCCTAAACCTTCTGTATTCACAATCGGATCCGGTTACGATCTGAATAACCAGATATCCAATTTTATTTATTAGATAAAAATTGGCTACTCGTCCAAACTTTAACCGATTTTATCCAGATGAATATCCATCCACTTTTAAACATTTGGATCCTCATATTTCTAAATATCCAGATCTAGATCCGACGTCACAGTCTTACATAAAATTATAATTTTTTTTTACGTAAATCATTACTCAATATGTACATACAAAGAACGTAATATACACGTCATCGATCAGACTAGTCAGTGATGGGAATAGTAGAAACGGTAATATTAATATTTACAGGGTTGCTACATATAGGCACAAGTTGTGCATGTAGTTGGAGTGGCAAACGGCCACGTCAGCGCTTATTTTTAAAAAAATAAAAAAGAAAGAAAGAAGGAAGAAAAAGAGCGAAGAAAAAAGCAAACGAACGGAGCAAGGAGTTTAACACAACCAAAACCAGCACAGATGCAGGTCAGCAGCTGTTTCCCTCATTTCTCTCAGATTGGCGCAACTCTTTCATCTCCCTCAACTATTCCTCAGCTCCAAATCTCTTTTCTTATCCTTTCTCTCTCTCAAATCGGTGTTTGGACGAAGTGATTGAGCTCCATCATTAGGTCGAGCATCAACCACCGTCCTTTGCTACTACGCACTCCTCGACGTCAAAGAAAGGGTAAGAACCTACAAGCTTGTTCCGCTAACTACTATTTTACTATGGGAAGAAAAAGAGCACAGACCCACAAAACTTAGTACAAAAAAGAGGATTCTAGGCATGGACCAAATAAATTTCGAAACTCATAGGATTTGAATCCAATTAAGTAGACTGTAGTATTTAGGATAGATTTGAGGGGTGAGATGAGAATTTTGTATTTTGTTTTAAAGTTTAAAATACTATTTTTTAGTTTTAAGATTTGAAAAAATTAAATTGGAATTTGAAAAAGTTGTATTAGAATTTGAAAAAATTGAATTGTTTATTATATTTTGTATGGGGATTTGAAAAAGTTGTAACGATGAGATGAGATGAGATGAGAATTTTGTGTGAGATGAAACTTTCCAACCTATCCTTACTCTTTTTGTTTTCTTGTCCTTATTTTGAGTTGTTACTTTCACTCAAACACGAAAGAGCTACGCCATATTGCATATTTGCAGTTGCATACAAAGAGTAATGCATGATTTGATTTTCAAGTTTAGAGACACTATTTTAAGGGCCCTGCGTCATGAATTAATCCTAGAGTTTAATAAGATTTTATGGGTCATGTAGTACAAGATCCCCTACTTCCAAGCATTAGTGGTGTATCTACTATATAGGATTGCATGATTAGACCATGCCTTTTCGTTACCTTCACAACGAAGAAGGACGTTACCTTCATGAGTAATGCAGAATATAGAACTGAGATTGTTTTCACATTTTTTTTTTCAAAACAAAACATACATATTTTTTACAAATCAATCTCAATCCATTTCTTTTTATATAAAGTCTAGCATATGAATCCCGCTTATCTGAACTTTTTAATTTCTCTGAATTTTCTCACAATAGTGCCAAGGGAATAATAATTATCACCTATAAAAATAGTCACATAACTTGTGTAAACTTTCAATTGAACACATACTTTGTAATTAAAACCTGAAATATTAAAAATCTATATTAAAAATCCTCGAAACTCTAAAATATCGTTACTCTATAAATAATTGATTCCCACATAATTCCTCCAACCAACTATAAGATTAAACCTAAGAAAATCTCAACAATCAAACATCTATTTTGTCTTAGTACCATTATATAAAATCATCATAAATAATAAAAAAAGTATATGTTATAATGGAGGGGAAAAGAGAGACAACGTGAAGAGAGAAAGAGAGGAAAACTAACATGAGGGACGAACCAAGAGGGGTGGAGGGCTGGGCATGGTGGTTCGTCCTTGTCTCCACGAAATGGTCGGCAACATGGGAACCATCGAATGGTGGTGTTGCAGCTGTGCACAGTGCTGGGATGAGCAAGAAACTTGCTCTGTTTGTGTTGTATAAAACATGGGCTTGTTTTTTGTTGTTCACGCTGGAAATATTGGCTTCGGCTAAACAAAGGGTGGCTAAAATAAAGGCTCTCAATGGTGGTGATGTTGGCGTGGAAAGGTTGGATTGTGTGCGTGGGGGTGGTTTCCATGGTGATTGGCCCTGACTTGTGGCACCTTCAACGTTGAACCTCGTGGCTTTCGTGACTGCTGCAACGTGGAGGAAAGGAGAAGTGGTTTATAGTGGGGCTATTTCAATCACAGTGCAGTGGCTTTAGGTCAAGATGGAAGGATGCTGACCATGATGTCCGTGGTGGTGGAACTAGCTACGGCCTCATGGCTTTCCAACGTGAACCTCTGTGCATGAAATCCTTTAGTGCAACGAGTAGGTGATCCGACAGTGGTGGTGTAATACCCCGTATTTTAGTGTATTTTTAATTGAATAATTATTTTATTTAATTTAAATATTGATTCTCTTGTTTTAATTTATCATGTTTATTGTTGGGTTAATTTTCGATTTTTAAGTCGTGAAATTATTTTTTTTTTTTTGTATCTTTCTTGTTATTAATTATTGTTTATTATTTAAAGTACACTTGATTTTAATTTATTTTATTGTTGGACTTTAATTATTTTATTTATTAATATTGAGTTGTAGTATTTTTATTTGAATTTTATTTATTTATTTTTGTTGTGCCTTTTCATTTGTTGGGCTTACTAATTTTGGATTGGGCTATTTTGGTTTAGTTTTATTTTATTTTTCTGGGCCCAGCCCGTTGGTTTCAGCCCACCTGTTTCCCAGCCCAGCTCTCTAGCCTCCATCTTCTCCATACGCTGCCATTTTAATTTCCCTGCCGTAGGGCTTCCTTCCCTTTTCTTCTTCCTTTCTTCTCTTCTTTCTTCTTCATTTCTGCTGCGCCGACCCTCTCTATTTTTCCTGATCTGCTTTATTCTCCTCCAGGCCATGCATCAACCTTCATTTCTCTTCTCCTTCATTTTATTTCCATTTCTCCCCACTATTTTTCACTGTGCTGTCTGCTGTGCCTTCTTCCTCCCCTTTGGCAGTTTCAGTTTTCCTCAAACCAGTGTTTCTGCAGGTTTATCCGAGTATTTGTATTTTCTTTTTGCTGTTATCTTTCTTTTCCGTTCGGCATTTTATTTTCCTTTTGGGTTGGTCTTCAAGCTTTGTTTATTTTAGCCCCATTGCCGTGCCCTATTTCCAGCTTTAACCGCGCACTATATTCATCTGTAACAATGCCCTGTTTTCTACCATAACTATGCCCTGTTTTAGCCATTGCCGAGCACCATTTTTACTCTTTAGCCTTGCTTTAATTATCTGCCCTTTAACCGTGTGTTTCACTTTCTGTCTTAAATTTTATTCGAGTCTTATTTCAGTTAATCGGTGCATTTTTATTTCAAAAATATCACTTTAAAATTTCTCTGTTTTCGAAACTCTTTTTCATCCCAAAAATTGAGATTTTTGGTATTTTATTTCGAGCTTGCTTTTGGCGTTAAAATTGGTGTTCGCGACCTTGATCTTTCAGAAATTTGCATTTAAGCACTGTAAGTATTTTCTCAAATAAATTTTGAGATGTACATTCAAATGTATTTTTTTACGCTAACTCTTTTTATTGTATATTGGTTGGTTTATGTTTGGGTAATTTTTCTGGAAAAAATGGTGGTGATTTTTCATGACTTGTTTTGGATCAAATGAGACTTTTGGCGTGCGTTGGAAAATAATTATTTTTGAAAAAATGAGGTTTTGGGGTCACATACGTGTTTCGTCATGTGTGAAATGTTTGTTGTTTGCTTTAATGCATTTACACGTATGTTCATGTGTATATTTAAAAAATTAGACTCTCATGTGAGAGATGATTTTAAGTATGATCTTCTACTTATAATGATTTTGATATAGTCTTGTTATTTTAGTTTTTATAAATTATAGTAAGATCTCAATCGTAAATAAGTTAGAATTTATGTTTTAATCAGAGTTATTAAGTTGGATATTGATGAGTTTAGAAAGTGATGTTGGTATTTTAGGAATAATTAGAATTTTGGGTTTTTGAGGAATTAAAAATAGATTATTTTAGAAACTTAGGCTTGAATATCGAAATACGAGATTGATTGGAAATTGATGGAAATTTTCGTGATTATCTTATAGGTGACGACTAATATTTATTTGGCATTGTTGAAGAAATATTCGGAAAGCTAAAGAGTTCAAGTAAGCGGGGTTCCTATGCTAGACTCTGCATAAAATAAAAATAAACTGGGGTTGTTTTATAAAAATATGCATTATACGTTTTGAAAAGAAATGTGAAAATAACCTCAGTTATTTGTTCGTCATTACTCATTGAACTCTGATGAAAGAGAAAGCATTTTTTTGTCATGACTGGTATAAATATGAGCTTATTTATGGCATTTTGTTTCTAAACTGTGCAAAAGAGAGCGAGTAATAAATTTTGTGCATAAATCATATTTTGTGATCTAATTCTGTTCTGTTCTGTTCTAAAGATGTTCTGTACTCTGATATGATATGATGTGATTTCTGAAAACTTTTGGCATGACATTCTGAATTTGGGTTTGGTTTGTGGATGGTGATCTGTTTGACCTACCACGGGTGCTAATAGTGGTTTCTGTTTGGGTTGGTACCAACTGTTCTGTTTCTGGTGCACCCACTTTGGAAACAAAGTGGTTTTCTGGTGGTCTTTCCTGTGTGCACACTCGGGGCTCCGAGAATAAATAAGGGGAAGATTCACATTCTGTTTCTGCTCGGTTAGCTACCGGGGTTTGCACAACCCTACCACGGGGGTTAAACATGGCCACTGATGTGATATGATGCTCCGGTATGATGGTGGTCAGTTATGTTATGCCAAAGAGTTTTTGAATATGAAAATAGTTTATGAATATGAAAAGGTTGAAAAGTCGCTCTGATTTTCTGATAATACATTTTGAGATGTGCATATGAAAATGAAATGTTTTGTTTTTGCATTCTGAACTTTCTGAAAATGCTCATGTTTACATACTAGTATATGTCCTCCGCTTACTGAGTTGTTGATAACTCACCCCCTTATCTTCATAATATTTTCAGATGATTTTGGACTTTTTCAGATGAGGATCGAGAATATGGAGCATGGGTGAGATGAGTTAAGAATAATGGATTAAGCATAGAAGGTTTATATGAGTATTGAGGATTCTTATTCAGTAAGCTTGTTATGCTTTGATGATGTGATATATTGGGAGGTTGATATTTATATTAAGACTTTGTGTTGTCTTAGTTTATTTATACCAGAGTAATTGATGTGTGAGTATTTTGTGTGATAGAGAAAATTTGGAGTATGTACTTTGTGGTTGGAAAATGATTTTTTTTAAGTGGCATGAGTTAACTCTCCGGACCCCTCGGGACCAGGGCGTTACAGGTGAAAGTCCTACTGTCACTCTACAACTTGGTTATAGTGGCCAGGCTTCATGGTGGTTTAAGGGGTTGCTTGGTTGCTTCCTGGACGTGCAGGTTAGTAGTGAGACTAGAGTATCAAGGAAGAATAAACTATCATCATATGCCAACTCATGTAACAGAAGATTTAAACTAATGACAGTTGATATGCCAAGATTGCTGCAAGATAGAATCAAGGATCGATTTTATATTTATTTTCTCTACATACTTTCCATACATAGTTACAGTTTTTCATTGTATACTTTCTATAATTAGTTACTCTATTTTTGTATATAAACCAGTTTTGACAAATGAATAAAATTGTACAAAACTCAAAACAGTGCTTATTATCTTTTATGGTATCAAGAGAGCCAATTTCTAACGAGTACCTTTCCTCATCCTTGACCATGTCTTCTTCTACATCCTCTAATAACCCGTTCATCACCATTAATGATGCTACTACCATCAACGAGAAGCTTACGTCTTCTACCTTACCACAATGGAGAGCACAGTTTGAAACCTTGCTTATTGGCCATGATCTCATGAATTTTGTTACTAGTGACCTTCCATGCCCTACCATTGATGATGAAAATTCTACCACTTCCAAAGCCACGAATTCCTACTAGATTCGCCAAGACAAATTGATCCTCCATGCATTACTAGCCTCCACGTCCACCACCATCACATTGTTGCTTGATTCATGTAAAACCTCTCATGAAGCTTGGAATAAATTAACTCGTCTTTATGTAGGAAAATTGCACACTCATGCGATGCAGTTGAAGGAGGATCTCACTCTCAATAATCGTGGCAATTGAACTGTCATTGAATTCCTCCAGGTGATCAAACTTATAGCTGATGAACTTCTTAGGATTGATCATCTTGTCTCCGATGATGATCTAACCCTTTACATTCTAAACGGTTTGGATCCAAAGTTTAGGGAAACTACCGCACCCATACGAGCTCTAAGAAATCCTCTAAGGTTTGAGGAGCTCCACCATCGGTTAATCGGCCATGAAAGTTATCTCCGCCGTCTAGAACAACAAGCTACGCAACCGTTGGTTGTACTAGCAAACTTCACTCAGCACAAGCAAACCCCCTCTGGAACAAATGGTCAGCATTCTTCTTCCAAAGGTCATGACAACAACAAACTCAATAACAATGGTTCGGGCTTTCACAAATAAACCCAAGTGCCAGTTGTGCGATCAGTTGGGCCACACAGCTAAATTTGTCCAAAGCATACTCAAAATGATTTCTCTACGAACTGTGCTGCATCCTCCAAAAGCAAGGATCATAAATAGTTAGTGGCCTTGGCAGCTTCACACAACATGACAACTGATCTTTCGAATCTTTTCCATTCATTTTGATATGACGGTATGGATGAAGTGGTGATTGGTGACGAACCAGGTTTGCAAGTATCTCATATTGGGTCAATATCCTTTACCTCTCCCAATCGCATTTTTCATTTGAGAGATACCCTATGTGTTCCCACCATTAAAATAAATTTGATTTCCATTCATCATTTTACTAAACAAAATAATGTCTATTTTGAATTTCATCCATCTCATTTTTTTGTGAAGGATCGGATCACGGAGGCGACACTACTCAAAGGTGAATGTAAGGATGGTGTGTACCCTTTGCCGGAGATAATGGCTATGGCTTCAAAACCCACAATTGCTTATGTTCATGATGGTACGACGGCAGATGGATAGCACAAACATCTTGGCCATCCTTATCCCAAAATTGTTCAACATCTTATCCCCACCTTTTCTTTGCCTATTAATAAAAAAGAAAATTCATCCCTTTGTGTCTCATGTTCTCAAAATAAAGCCCACCAGCAAATGTTCCAATCTCATGGCTTAAATAGCACGGCCCCTTAGAATTAATTTATACAGATGTTTGGGGTCCTTCTCATGACACTGGTATTGATGGTTCAAATATACCAAATATATATGGCTCTATCCTATGTCTCATAAATCAAGTGTTCAAACTATATTTCCTCAGTTTCGAAATCTTGTGAAAATAGTTTCAACACTAAAATCAAGAGCCTATATTCTGACAATGGAGGCGAATGCATTGCTCTAAAAAATTACTTATCTGTTCATGGCATTGGTCACTACACTATTGCTCCCCACACCCCACAACAAAATGGCATGTCTGAAAGACGACATTGTCATCTTGTTTAAATAGGTCTTAATCTTCTCACTGATGCACATATGCCTCTTTCCTATTTGCCATAAGCATTTCAAGCCGCAACATACTTGATCAACCGAATGCCAACCTCAACCCTAAACAATAAATCACCTTTTAAGTTGCTATTCAATCAGACCCCCAACTACATGAAGCTCAAACAGTTCGGGTGACTTTGGTCTATTATTATGTTGGATGGCTTTAATATTAAAATGTTAGCTGCCCAATAGACTAACAGCTACTAGAACGAGTGTATTTGTGTGTAAAGCAGAGAAGATGTAATAATCAGTAGAAATAGGTAGAAATAGGAGTGGAAAATAGTCACAAGCTTCATAATAAGTACAATGACATGCATACTTGTTAAAGGATAGAAAACATGTATTTAATTTCCAGAAACCAAGTTACCAATTTCATAGAGAACCCAAAAAATGTAGTTAAGTACAAGAAGTTTGCAAAAGAAATTATATAACCAGAAGCTAAAGGTAAATAGATTGAAGAGAAAATGCAACTTCGAGAGAGAATCTCACGCTAGACAAACTGGATTTCAAATTAAATCAGGGATAGGGGCATTAGTGTCATTCAAACAAATAACATTAGTCCCCAATTCAAGATTGTACCTAGATGGACTCTTTTGGCTTATTCCTCTATGATATTCACTAATAGACTAAGGAAAAGTAAAGGTGACCTCAGAAACACCTTCATGGGTCACAGCTAATAAGTGAAGAAAAAGGTAGAATTGAAAAGAACATGCCAAAATGCAACGCAATGCTGGCCTCCACTTGTTCAAAACAGCAACATATCATCTTGCCCTGTTTATTCCTCAGAACTTCATTGCAACGCACCGTATCCTTCTCTTGCAACACACCATTTTCAGCATCTTTACTTACTGCACTCAACACACCGTATTGCTCCACTTCAGAAGACTTTAGTTCACAGTTAATCACTTCAGTTCTAACATTCGAGTTCGAACACTTCACTTTGCATGATAGCTCCACTTTGAGTTAGGGTTTCTTGCTCTTTTCACCCCTAACTGTTGGAACCCTAACAACTAGGCTCAAGGAAATTTAGTTGTCTAAATAACTTTTTTTTTTACCTTTAGTTTTTTTTTTTTTTTTAAAAAACTTGTTCAATTAATCTGTCCATAAAGGTACTTGATTGTTGAAATCACATGCATTGCATGTTTTAACGATGGAAAACAAATAAGCAATATATATGTTTTGAACCTTTATTAAATAGAATTATGGCTTTCCAGTTACAATATGGATGAATAGTCGATTAACATGATGTTATTAACTTGAGAGGACCACTTGCGGTGGTCTAGATTTTTGATATGCAAACACCCTAACACCCATTTCCACAGATTGTAAAGGTTGTTTCTTTCCATATCCTCAATAGAATAAAGCTTTCTATCATATGCATGAAAAGTAACTTACCAAAAAAAATACAGTCTTTGTAAGATACTCATCACACCCCTTCTAGAAGGCAGCAGCAGCAGGCCACTCCCCCTCCACTTTATGTTACATAGCCACCTCCAATCAAGGTTCATTCAAGCCCATACCTCACCCTTCAGAAGCATAGAGGCTTTCAAGGCACCCTTTCTTTCATTTCATCATTTTTCACCTCGTTCTTAGAGAGAAACTCAAAAGCGCTCTCTCGGGCAGATTTCAGGGTCATTTTGCGTGGTGATTTTTGACCTTTTTTAAGTATTTTTTCACGATAACTCCTTCATAAAATTTGTTCATATTTGAGTCTAGTTTCTGTTAATATCTTATTTGTCTCATTAAATGCTCATTGGATCAGTCAAAAGTATTTTTAACCATAGATAGGTCATTCTAGGCGTAAAATTGGAGAGTATGTTATGTTTTGGAGTTTTTGACCAAGCTAATGGACATATATTGGTCCACAAAGTTTATGGAGTGTTTTTAGAATGTTTTTATGAATTTTCATTGAGGTTTTATTGCATGAATAAAGTTTTTCATGATAGATTTCCTTAAATCTAGAAACTTGAAAACTGGAAGTGGAAAAACATTTTCTGTTTTGGGAAAGTTTGAATATTTCGTGGTTTAATTTTACTCCAAAGGCTTTGATATTTTTATGTGATGATTCTAAGTCTCGTATTTGCATGTTAGGATGTTATTTTGAAAATATTTAGTATTATTTCTAAAGATATGATTTTTTCATGCAAGAGAATTTTGGTTAGACCTAAGATTTAATGTTGTTGAGTTAGATCCATGTTTTATTGAGTTTTAGCCATGTGATGTTAAGTTTGATGGTTGGATCTTATTTAGGACACATTTTAAATAATGTGATATTTTAGTTTGAAGATCACACATCTTTAAGCCATGGATCAAGATATTTATTAAAGTTAGTTGAGAGAAAAGTTTCTGTTTTTAGACTAAGTGTAAAACCAAAAATTTCAAGTGTTGTTTTGTAATTTTTGATAACTTTTGTTTGATAATTTAAAACATGGTTTATTTTATGATGATGTTATGAATATGTTAGAAGTAAGATTTTATTTTTTTTGGAATTCTTGGAGATGTTTTTATTAAGGTTAAAATTTGTGATTTAAGGGTTTACTTTTGTTAAAAAGTTTGGATCTTTTTACAAAAAGTTTGGTTTTGATGATTAGCTTTTCCTTAATGGATATTTTAAGTGTGTTTTAAACTTAGGATGGAAAGATATTTGTTGCAAAAATTTGGTTTGATCATGAGTTTTTAAAACTTGAAGGAATTGCAACAAATCAAGGGAAATATAGCCTATGTAAGTTTTAGACCTATATAGTTTCAATGGTTGTGTTTAGTTTTAAGTTTTTCTGAATTGATATTTGAGTGTAGGACAAAATCTACATTAGGAATGTAAATTTTGGTAATTTTTGTAGTTAGGATGTGAAATCCTTAAGTTAGGGGCAAAATGGTCATTTTCCCACATGTAGAGGGTAAAATGATAATTTTACTCTAAGCTAGCTTGTTTTCATGTTTCTAATTGTTAGTGATTAAATTTCTAATTTTTAGAATCACTATTTTTAGTTTCTTGTGTTTTGCGCTTTATTCTCGTAGAACGCAACGATCGAGGTAAGTTAGCTTATAACTTACTATCAGTTTACTATGTATGTGTGATTGGTAAGAGAACTACAATTATGTTCATATGTTGTTATATATGCCATGTCGTCACATGTTTATCTATTATACGAATTATTCTATCAAGAAATACTTATCTGTTACACAAGATATTCTATCACGTATTACTATACATTACAAATATGTCATATTAAGTTAAGTACGCCATCTGATACATGTATGTCAAGTCATGTAGTACTCACTATTGCAAGTAGGTCATGTTAAGTAGGTTGTCTGCTATATGTTATATCATATTATGAAATGTTTCTATCTCAAGTAAGTCATATCTTTTGAGTTACGTTCAAATCAGTAATGTCTAAGATACTCATGATGGAATTATTCTAATTGTCTGAGTATCTCTGATGGAATATGTTGGGCGTAATCATTCTAATTGTTCACTATTCCTGACGAAACGACCGGCGAAATCATTTTGATTGTCAGCATTCAAGTCCATGTTCATGTAAAGTAAAGAATTAAGTGCAAGTTCAATTATGCAAATACTCCTAGCGTAATCATTCTGATTGTTAGGGTATCTCATTTAAAATACTCATGATGGAATCCTTCTAATTGTCTGAGTATCTCTGACGGAATATGTTGGGCGGAATCATTCTAATTGTTCACGAAATGACTGATGGAATCATTTTGATTGTCAGCATTCAAGTCCATGTTCATGTTAAGTAAAAAAATTCAAGTCCATGTTCATGTTAGATAAAGAATTCAAGTTCAAGTTCATATTAAGTAAATAATTCAAGTTCAAGTTCATGCTATCTTTCACGTTCACGTTTATGTCATGTTATGTATGTTCACATTCATGCTTTGTTTCAAGTCCATATTATGTTTTAAGTTCACATTCGTGTCATGTCACGTCAAGCTAAGTCTCAGTTTCAGTTCAAGTTATGTCAGCTCATGCCATGTTATGTCAAGTTACGTTATGCTTATTATTTCATGTCAAGTTATGTTATGCTTATTTATGACTTTGATTATACGTTCATGCTTTTACTGCCATTCATGCATCATTAACCTGTGTGGAACTTTCCTGTTAACTTGTTGAGATTTGTAATCAAATCTCACCGTGATAGTCCTAGCTACCATTCCCCCGAATGGTAGGCGATGTGTCAGGATCAAAGCAGGGAGCAGACACTGGTAGACTGAAAGAGGTTGACTAGACGCCATAGACACGACGCAGAGCATACAACATCCATAGTTAGGTCTTTGGATAGTATTCCGGCATCGTTGTCGAATTATGCGAGTTACTCGACAAACTGGCCCAATTGTGTATTTTGGTAATATAAATATGGAGTTTGGTCTCCCATATTTTATGATTACAGTCTTTTGAGACCCGTACTGTAATCGTAGATGTTTATTTTGTTTAGTATGAATGGATTACATTTTAATTACTTGGGTTATTATAAATTTGGTGCATAGTATTGCTCAAAAAAAAATTATCCACTGCGAATATTGCATAATATTAGATGTATGTTAGGAACATTGTATTTTATATGTCATGAATGGGGGCAGGTAACCTTGTGTTGCATGTCCCGATGCTTTAAATGTCCTTTCGATCCCAAGTGGAATCTGGGGGCATCACAATCTTGATTCTAGTGCCAGCAACCATATGTTCAGTAAGAAGGAATTGTTCGTGACACTTGACGAAAGCTACCAGGGAGATGTCACTTTTGGAGATTTAACAAAGAGACCTATGAAAGGCAAAGGAACAATTGGCATCAAGTTGAAGAATGGAGAACAACAATATATCTCCAAATTCTATTACGTACCAGAGATCAAGACTAACACTCTCAATTTGGGTTAGTTACTTGAAAAAGGCTACAATATCCATACAAAGGAGTTGGGTTTATCTATCAAAGATCAACAAAACAGGCTGATTACACACATAGATATGACAAAAAACGCATGTTTCCTTTATATTTGCAAGCTTCTCATAATACTCAATCCAAATGTTACAAAGCCAAAATCAAAGATGATACTACTTTATGGCATCTTAGATTTGGTCACTTGAACTTCCAAGGATTGCATATTATGTCAAAAAGAAACATGGTGATAGGAATTCCATGGGTCAAGCTTCCACTGAAGAAATGTAAAGGATGTCTCCTCGGTAAACAACACCAGAAGAGCTTTAAAAATCAAGGAACAAAAAGGGCAACCCAACCTCTCTAATTGGTCCACATAGATAAATGTGGTCCCATTCAACCCATGACACTCGATGGAAACATATATTTTCTTACTTTCACTAACGACTTTACTAGAAAAACATGGATTTACATTTTAAAAGAGAAAAGTGAAACTTTTCAAAAACTTAAACGATTTCACTATGTTTGTACAAAATTACAAACACTGAACCACAACAACCTCTCTATCTCTCAAATGGCTCTCTTCTCTGTATTTCCCTACACTGATTTCATTACAAATGATTTCCTTTTATAGGAGAAGCCATAGGAGACAAACAGTCATAATATTTGACAAAGGGAGGGGCTGCAGGAGCTAATCTTGATAGAGGAGGAGTTGTTGCAGCCATCTTAGACCAACAACTTCCTTTGGACGATGCAAAGCTTCTCTTGGTGGGTGGAAGGCTGCATGGGCAATTCACACTTGGGTGGATTTCAACAATCACCCCCTCCTCCCATGTGTGCCACATTAGGATGCTACAAACTGTTGCTTCCTTCAAATGATTTCAGTATTTTGCCCTCTCATCAAAATACTTGTTATTTTTGCCATGAGAGATTTCTACTATCAAATGTGTCCTAAGACGCCAATGCACCCGAAGGTGCTCAGCAGTGTGAGATATTGATCAAGTCCAAACAGTGTTGGAATTTGATCCCTATGACAACTTTCGTCAACATATCTACTGGATTGTCTTAAGTGTCAATCTTCTGAAGTAGAATCTCTCCTTATTCTAATATCTTACGAATGAAGTGAAAACGGACATCTATATGTTTTGCTCGAGAGTGATACACTTGATTCTTGGCCAGATGAATTGCACTCTGACTGTCACAGTAAACAGTAACCTCTTGTTGTTTAAATCCCAAAGTTGTTACCAATCCATGTAACCAAATGACTTTTTTCACGGCTTATGTTACAGCCATGTATTCAGTCTCTATAGATGATAGTACAATTTTAGACTATAAAATAGATCGCCAACTAATTGGTCCTCTAGCCGTAATGAACACATATCCAATTGTCAATCGGCATTTGTCAAGATCACCTGCATAGTCTGAGTCAACATATCCAGTTACTAGATTATCTTCACTCTTCTCGAACTTCAAACTAAGATCTATAGTCCCTAGAATATACTGTAGAATCCATTTAGCCACATGCCAGTGTGTATTTTCATGTTATGTATATATCGGCTGACTAAGTTAATGACCTGGGAGATATTAGGTCGTGTACACATCATGACATACATTAAGCTTCCCACAACACTTGCATACGAAACATTTTTCATATAGTCCTGTTCTTCATCACTTTTAGGAGACTGCAATGCACTAAGTTTGAAATATGGGGCCATTGGAGTACATAATGGCTTTGTTTTCGAGTCCATGTTGGAGCGTTGTAGTACTACTCTCTTCAGTTGTTGTTTTTTAGTAAGGTGAACTATGCTTTTCACCCTATCTCTGTTAATCTCTATCCCAATATTTTTCTTGCTTCTCCTAGATCTTTTACTTCAAACTCTTGACTTAGCTGAGCTTTCAATTGATCTATCTCCACCTTGCTTTTACATGCAATCAACATGTCATCTACATATAAAAGCAAATATATGAAAGATCCATCTAAAAGTTGTTTGAAATACATAGTGATCGTATTGGCAACGAGTGTATTTCAAGTCAATCATGAAGCGGTCGAAACGTTCATACTATTGCAAAGGTGACTGCTTCAAACTATAGAGAGATTTCTTCAAATTGCAAACTCATTTTTCTTTACCAGCTTCTTTAAAACCTTCCGGTTGAGAAGTATAAATCTCCTCCTCCAAATCACCATGTAAGAAAGCTGTCTTCACGTCAAGCTGAGCTAACTCAAGATCATATTGTGCAACCAAAGCTAGCAATATCCGAATGGATTAATGTTTTACAACAGGAGAGAATACCTCAATATAGTCAATTCCCTCTGTTTGAGCATAGCCCTTGGCTATCAATCTAGTTTTGAATCACACCCCACTTTTAGTAGTTTGATTATCTTTCTGATTAAAAATCCACTTACAACCAATTGACCTCTTTCCTTTTGGAAGTGACACAAGCTCCCATGTCTTGTTCTTATGAAGAGACTCTATCTCCTCGCTCATTGCCCTTTTTTATTCAGTCTATTCACTAGACTATATGGCTTTTTTGTAAGTGGTTGGAATCTAATCTCTTTCAGCTAGAAGTGCATATGTCACATAGTCTGCATAATGTGCCAGTACACGTGTCTCTCTTATCGGCCTGTTTGTTGCAATTGATTTAGGTTGGCTTGGAGATACTGTGACTAGACTATCAACCTCACGTTGTCTTTGCTCTATTAGTGACTCCTAAACCTTTTGGAGTAGTAAACTTCACCTTCTGTGAATCACAAGGTACTTCGCTATCATGACTACCTTCATGGGAGTCTTTCTGCTCATGTGACTTGAGCATCTTAGACTCGTTGAATGTAACATTTCTACTGATTATTACCTTCTTTGACTCTATGTACCATAGTCTATACCCTTTTACACCAGTACTAAAGCATAAGAATTTTTCTTTCTTGGCCCTACGATCAAGCTTAATTTATTGAGTATGATGGTAAGCAGAGCATCCAAAAATATGTAAGGAGTTATAATCAGTAGCATGAGTACCTTTCCACATTTCAATAGGTGTTTTCTCCCAATTGGCAGTTGCGGGTAATTTGTTGATGAGGTGGCAAGCATATGTTGCAGCTTTAGCCTAAAATTGTTTACTAAATCTAGCATTCAATAATAGACACCGTACTTTCTCCAGCAAAGTACGGTTCATCCGTTCTGCCACACTGCTCTGTTACGGTATTCTTCATACAGTGAAGTGTCTAACAATTCTCTCTTTTCGGCATACTTCCATGAAGGGGTCCACATTGTACTCACCTCCATTATCTAATCTAAGCCGCTTGATTTTCCTGCCGCTTTGAGTCTCGATCATTTTCTTTCAATCAAGGAAGATCTTCAACACTTCATTTTTATGATTCATCATGTACACCCACACACGACGAGAATAATCATCAACAAGTGTTACAAACCAATGCTTACCTTCCAAAGATGCATTTTTGGTAGGTCCCCAAACATCATAGTGCACATAGTCAAGTATCTCCTATGTACTATGGACTGTGGTTCTGAACTTGATTTGTGCCTGCTTCCCCAATACACAATTTTCACATAAAGACAATTTTCTAGTCTTGGTACCTTTGAGTAGGCATTGCTTTACAAGTGTCTGTAAGGCTTTTTCTCTTACTTGTCCCATACGCATATGCCAAAGCTTGATGGTGTTAGCTTCAGTCTCATCTAGCTTCTCACAAATTGTGGAAACTCTTCCACTAATAGTACTTCCTTTCAAGAAGTACAAATTTCCTCACCTTAAGCCCTTCATAGCCACCTGAATTCCCATTACCACTTTTAGAATTCCATCTTTTAAATCCAAAGTCCCAAGTGAGATAAGATTCTTCCACAAGTTTGGAATGTATCGAACTTCTGTCAAGGTCCTAACAGTTCCATCATACAACTTTAGCCAGATGCTACATATTTCTTGAGTCTTAGAGGCATTATTGTTGCCCATAAGTACTGCTCCACCATAAATCTTTGTGAGGTCAGTAAATCAGTCCTAATTGGGACGCATGTGATAGGTACACCCAGAATCCATAATCCATTCATCAGAATGGCAAATGAATGATGAACCTATCAAGGTAAGATCTGCATCTTCATCTCTGTTGGCGACATTGGCTATGGAGGTTTGGTTCTTCTATTGCCCCTTTAGCTTGGGACAATCTTTTTTCCAATGTCCTTTGTTGTGAAAAAAGGCACATTCGTCTTTGGCAAGTCTTCTGTCGATTGATGAACCATGTGATGTGGTTCATGTTCTCGACTGAGAATCATTCTTCTTTCCTAGATACCTTGACTGCAATCTCACTCTTGCTGTAAAGACTTCACTTGATGTATCTAGTTGTACCTCCTTATCTTCTCTACGGTACTCATTATTTATCAAAACACTAGATACATCGCTAAAAATGATCTTTTCCTTCTCATACAAAAGTGTGGTAATCAATGCTCATATGTATCAGGTAAGAAATTTAACAAAAGGAAAGCTTTATCTTCACCTTGGATTTCTACATCCAAGTTTTGCAAGTCAGCAAGTATCTTATTGTAACTATTAAGGTGTTTAGACATAGAAATACCTTCTAGAAATTGGAATCTGTAGAGCTTCTTCTTCAAGTACAAGCGACTCTCAATGCTCTTTGTTATGTATTTTTCTTCCAATTTTCGTCAAAATTCACTTGCTTTTGTCTCTCTCATGATAAAATACTTTTGATCTTGGCAAGGCACAAACGGATTGTACCACGAGCTTGGCAATTAAGCTTGTCCCAATCCCTATCCATCATGTCCTCTGGTTTCTCCTCCAATGCAATATCAAACTCTTGTTGGATCAAAACATCCATAATTTCACATTGCAACATTCCAAAATTATTAGTTCCATCGAACTTCTCAACTTTGAATTTGGCATTTGGTACCATGGACCTACGTCCAGAGTTGCTAGCATTTCTTGAGCTCCTCTCTCTTGCACTTTCTCCTCCAGATTCCATTTAGAATATTACTACTTCTAGAAAATGAATTTCAAAATTGACTATATAAATGAGTCCTAAATGATCCAAATAGTTTGAAAGCACTATTGGATAGTCGAAACTGGACTCTGGATGGCTCAAATCAAGCCCAAGACAAATCTAAAATTTTAAACAATCCATATCAAACAAGAGCAGTAGGCGGGGCGCGTGGGTACGTGTCTCTCACACATCTTCATCCTCTAGAGTGCGTGGGGGCTCGTGGGCACATGTTCCGCACACGTCTTCAACCATTGGATAACCGTTGGCTCGTGGATTGCATGCTCCGATCTTCTCAGGGCACATGTGGTGTAACGCCCATCCTTGTGGTGGGTAATATTTTAGAAAATACGACGGGAATTACCGTCCGATTCAAAACTTTTCACTGTCCTTCCCAGGGTGCAAGACTCTACGTTATAAAATAAAATGTGCTTTTATAAGAAAAGAGTGATGTGTACTCCACTCACGGCACTACGCCACATCACTATTACAGCACATACACTACAACCACACTTCACAACACAGTCCACAACACTACACAGCATAGTCCACCACACCAACAGCACAGTCCACAATACTACACAGCACACTTCCCAACTATGCCCAGCACTTCATATCACAGCCCATCACATCACCATCATGCTATACAGAAATCCTATAATACTAGCAGCACAGTCCACAACCTAGTCAATTAGCTAACATCTAACATAAATAGCGAGGGATAGAAAATTATACCATCGACGGGATAACCAGTGCGTCGCTCGTTGACCGTCACAGCGAATACGCCGGAGGAACGTACTGGGTGGCTACACCGCATACAGTGACTGTTTAAGTGTTTGGATAGCTAGGTGTGGTCTTGGAAGGGCCTAAGGTGGCCTTGATGATGATGGAAATGAGTGTATCACGGCGGATCTTGCCGTGTACAGTGGCGGTCAGTCACGTGCAGTGACTGTCCATCACGTGCAGTGATTCCCCACCACATAAAGTGGTGGTTTAGGCTTGGGCTAGGCTAGGGGAGGTTGCTGGTGGAGCCGTGGAGGCTCGGTGGTGGTCGGCAAGGTGGTCCACAGTGCCGAAAATGGGCTGGTCGTGCACTGTGAGGGAGGAGAAGCTGTGGGAGAGTGAGAGAGAGTGTAGGGTCGTGGGTGGCAGATCGGGGCCGTGGTTGGTACGGTTGGGTTCGTGGTGGTCTAAGGGTGCCGGCTAGGGTGGCCACTCATCTTGGGGGGTGGCGCACGGCGGCGGATCGGGCTTAATCCTTGCGGTGGAGAGGGGAACACCGGGAGGTGGAGGAGAGGCCTACTAGGGTGGGTTCATGAGAGGAGGAAGGGGGAGACCTCAGGAGTCTCGTGGTGGTGTCCGGTGGCCAAGATGGCCGCACACGGCGGCGCTGTGGACTCGCACAGTGAACCCATGCGTGGGAAGGACTCGAGCTCGTGCATGGAGGAGGGTGGCTGCATGGGAGGGGCTGAGCTCGCTGGAGGGGGTAGGTCGGTGGCAGGGGAGGCTGCCGTGGGAGTGGTGGCGTCGGAGAACGGCGCACGGCGGCCCTGTAGCTTCCAAGCCCATTCGGGCTGTGCACTATTGGGGGAGAGAGGGGCCGAGCGTGGGGGTGCAAGGCCGGTATGGGGAGACTCGCTGGAGGGAGAGGAGGTTGGTGGTGGTGGTCGTGAGGCACGGCGGCGCTGGGCTGGGGCTGGAACCGATTAGGCGAGAGAGAGGCTGCGTGCAATGCAAGCTGAGAGGGAGAGAGGAGAGAGAGAGAGGGCTGGGGGAAAAGTGAGGGAAAAGAGAGAGGGGCTGGGGTTTTATTCTAAAACCCGACATCTGGAGGCCTATAAAATGGTGTGCAATGACCCTTAAATACTGATTTGAAAATGCGTAAAAGCTAACTTATTTAAAAGCACTGAGAGGAATTAAGATAGAATATTATTTAAAATAATATTCCTTCATCATTTATATCTTACTTAAAATATTTAAAAGAATAAAACTATTAAATTAATAAATTAATAAAGATTTCATCGTTATTTAAATCACCTAATATTTTAAATAACTGAAATTATTTATATAAAATGATTCCCTACAATTATAATATTTTTGGAGCTCTTCAAAGATATTATAATTGAGTTATTTAAAATATTCTTTATTTAAATAGTAATAGGAATCTTCCATTTAAAATACACATTACTTTAAAACACAAAGTTAGCTTTATAAATTACATAGTATCTTTTAAAACACGCCATCAGGGTCTGGCACGCGTAACGGGGCTCTTAGACACTAAAGAGAGGAGTGGGCAGGCTGACGCATCTGACATAATTGCTTATGTCAGAAGAAAGGAAGGAGCAGGGTATTACATGTGGGCTCCTCCGACGTCCATTTTCTATGCTGTTTACGGCAACGTGTTCATCTTGTTGAGACGAACCTTCTGGTGTGGTCAAAAGTTGATTTTTTTCAACCTGAATTTTCTAGGTAGCTCAAACCAAAGCTTTTATCCCTATCATTAGTGAGGGAAACACCCTTAAAGCTACTAAAAGAGGTCTGGACCACTTTGAGGTGAGATACCCCAAAAAAAAAGGCTAGCAGTTCTATGAACCATCATCTCTTGCCCTCAATCCAACATAGACATTTGAGACATTGAAGATGTAGGAGATCTTAGGTGCCCTAAAAAGCAAATCAAAGAGGAGAAATTCTTCTGAAGCTCAACAGCGTATTGCGAGGAACCTAAAGAAATTGACATCATAGCAGTTGGTAACGATTCTCTCTACTTTTCACAAAATGCAGTTTATGTTGCTAAAATGGCTAAGGTGGCGGGCCCTAACCTGCCACTACCCCAGATATGAGGATCCTTTCTTGGAATTGTAGAGGTATAGCCCAACCTCTAGCAATTCGTAGTATGAGGGCTCAAATCATGTGTCATCAACCTAATTTAATTTTCCTTTCAAAAATTTTGTTATGTGATGATAATACTGCTAGTTTAGTTAATCGGCTAGGTTTCTCTTTGTATGTACATGCCCCTCCCCCAAAGAAATGGGGAGGTTTATTATGTCTATGGTGTTTAGGTGTAGATGTAGAAACTATTTTTGTTAATAGTAATGTAATTGCTATGTTGGTGTACTCAGATCTCATTCATACTCCTTGGCTCCTGTTAATGATTTATTGTCTTGCTCAACCTCAAGAAAAGCAAGCTTTCTTGTCTCTCCTCAATTCGATTGCGTCAACCTTCCCTGGTCCAATTTTAGGCATAGGAGATTTCAACTCTGTGTTAAGTCAGAAAGAAAAGTTAGGTGGGAAGCACTTTGCCTCCTCATCCATTCCCACAAGCTTAAGGTCCTTTATGAATCAATTTGGAATAGGAGACTTAGGCTTTGATAGTCTAAGATTTACCTGGACCAACAATAGAAGTAGTGCTAGTCACATTCGAGACAGAGGTGTAGCTAACCCTAGTTGGACCCTTCTCTTCCCATATTCTAAGGTTCTGCACCTACCTATCCATACGTATGATCATGCACCCTTTCTTTTTAATACCTCAACTTCTAGAAAAGCTCGTAGATCCTTCCAATTTGAGGAGTTCTAGATCTATGATCCTTCAAGTGCCATGGTCATTCAAGATACTTGGGAAAGGGCTTTCACAAGGACTCCCTCCTTCATCCTTTCTCAAAAATTAAAAGTAGTTAGCAAGGCTCTTAGCATCTAGAACAAAGAACAAATCCATAACCTCTTAGCTTGCACAAATTCAATTAGAGGACCCTTCAGATTCTTCCTTGATTAGGGAGGAAAATCTGAAGCTTTGCCTCTCAGAACAGTTGAAAAGAGAAGAGATTCTTTGTAAACAAAAATCTCGTCTACAGTGGCTAACTACGACAAAAATCTTTCTAATGTGTCAAAGCTTAGCCACGCGCCGACGGGATCCGAAAATTTCGTCCCGCGCGTGCGGGCTAAGCGCCTCTCTGTGATCACCTTCATCCTTCTAGAGGATTGTGTCAAAGTAATCCTCTCTCCCTTTTCCTATTCATTATAGGCAGTGAGGTACCCTCAAGACTTATCACTAGGGAAAAAGGATTGGGGAATCTTCAAGGCACTCGGGTAGGGAGACATGGCCCTCTCATAACCCATCTTCTTTTTGCATATGACCTCATCCTCTTTGGGAATGCCACTATCAATAATGCAAATGTTTTCCTCAATTGTCTTGATAAGTATACTTTCTGGTTAGGTCAAAAGGTCAATCGAGCCAAGTCCTCCATCCACTTCAGCAAGACAACTCTCCCAAGTTCTATTAGAACAGTAAGGGATATTGTGAACTGCAAGATTTCTCCAAAAAAAATCTCAAATATCTTGCTCTTCCCTTAAAGATGGATAAAAGCAGCAATTCTTTCTTTGAAGATATCCTAGAAAGAATTCATAATAAGTTGATAGGTTAGAAAGCCAAGCTTCTTTCTCAAGCTGGGAGAACCACTTTAATTAGATCTGTTGCCAGTTCCATTTCAACTTATGCAATGTCTAGTATCCTCATTCCCAAAGCCATGTCGAATAACATTGACAAGTCTTTTAAGATATTTTGGTGGGGTTTTGACCCTAAAAAACTCATAATTTCACTCCTAAATCCTGGAAGTCTATCTATAAGCCCAAATTGATGGGTCCTTAGGAGTAAGAATCACTTCCTACTTTAATAAGGAACTTTTGTGCAAATTAGGTTGTCTTTGTTCTCAAAAGACACAAGTCTCTGGATACTATCTCTCTCAAGTAAATACTTGAGTAATTGCTCTTGGCTTGAGTAAAATATCGACCCAAAGGATTCAAAGCTTTGGAAAGGTCTGGTTAAGCAAAAGGATTTTCTTGCCTCCAGTTTATGTTATCAGATTAATAATGATTTAAATACATTAGTCTGGATAGATCCTTGGATACCTTCTCTTTCCCTACCTCTCCGGATCCCTTCATTCCCTGATCACCAAAAGGATTTTTCCCTTAGGGTGTCTGAATTAACTCTTGAGGAACCAAGACATTGGAATACTTTGCTACTTCAAGCTCTTTTTTCTGATGAAACTGTTAGGAAAATTGAAAAAATTCCTCTTACTCAATATGACTTCCACAATCTGAGAGATAGCATTAACTGGCTTCATCACCCTTGTGGAATTTTTTCTGTCAAGTCGGCCTACGCTGCTCTTAACACTCCAACGCATAGGCATGATAGTTCCCATCCCTCATAAACTTGGAAAAATTTGGGGTCCAAGCACATTCAAGACCATCTCAAGTTGTTTACTTGGAAAGTTCTCCACAACATTTTACCCACTAGAACTTTACTAAATCAGTGCATTCCTTTTAATAGTGACCAAATTCTCTGCCCAATTTGTCTTTCCTCTGAGGAAACAACCTCTCACTTGTTCCTTTCCTATGCTTACTTGAGAATACTAAGGAGACAATCCCCTTGGCCTTTGGATATTGAAACTCTTGCAGGTCAAAATACCACCAACTAGATCCTAGCCATCTTAGAGCCTATGACTAAGTTGCAAATACCTAGTCAAAAGGCCCACAATTTCCAACTCTTTGCTATAATAGCAATGGACAGCCTTTGGTTCTATAGGAACCAGATTACTCATGGATCCCAACCTACCTCCATAAACCACTTTGTAAGTAAGGTTCTCAAGAATTACAAAAAGCATAGTAGAGCTTGGGAAACAATTGATACCTATAATAACCTTGTGTGGAACCCTCCTCCCCTAGGTCAGATCTCAATATCCTTTGTTGTGGTAGTTTGTCCATTAGGAAGCACGGCCACAGTAGTAGGTAGGGACCATTCAGGGGTTATAGTTCGATGTAACACAGAATTCACTAGATCTTGTAATCCATATTGTGGAGAAGCTCTAGCTGCTTTTCTAGGAATTCGGCTTGCCTTAAAGAAACAATGGAAAAACATTGCTATTTAAGGTGATTCCCAAGTGGTAATTTTAGCTTTGATAAACCACTGCAAAGTTTCGAGCTAGATTATTGAAAGCCTGATTAGACATGCAAGGATACTGCTTAACAAGTTTGAAGCCTGGAGTGCAGTTAAAACTCATCGAACTCAAAACTGATGTGCACATTCCATTGTGTAATGGGCATAAGCAAACTTGATGTTTGGAGATATACCTAGTATCAAGATCCCAGAATGTCTTTTGAACTTCCACAGTGGGAAGGATCTACCTAGTGCACCTTTGTAAATTTCACTTTCAATTTCCACTTTATTTACTTTCAGTCTGTGTGCTTTGTACTATGGACCTCTTTTGATTAATGCAAGTTACTCTAAGTTTTGAAGGGGGAAAAAAAAGTAGATGTGTTAATGGTTGTTGTCCTTCCAATGAGATTGTCGGTAACTTTTTTGTATAGCAATAAAAAAAAAGAGCAGTGCTACTCTGCCGCTTAGAGTAGACCCCTCCAATTGAACACTAGGCTAAAATCACATTTTTATTGTTTTTCAATTTTTTTATTCATAGTTTTTTATCATTTTAAGACATTTTTAAAAAATATAAAAAAAATATCAATACACTAATAGTCACTTCCTTAACTATTAAGTAAAGAAAAAAATTTAAAAACAATTTAACATACTTGAGGTGTCAAAATAAGAGGGCAAATTGAGTGGGCAAAATAACATTTAAAAAAAAAATAGAAGCTCAATTACTTTGCTGCCCTCTCGTTTTCTTTGGACCTTCAATCAATACTTTATTGTTTTCAAGTTGAAAGTTGTCTCGGCTTTGTCTGTAAAGCAAGTGCGATTTAAGGCTACATTTGGATGTTGAGATAAGTTAAGCTGAGTTGAGTTTTCTATGAATAGTAGTGAGTTGAAATTGTGGAGTGAGTTTTGTGGGGCCCACTTAAGATAAGTTTAGATGTGTTTAGATGTTAAAATGTATTTAGATGTATTTACGGAAAGTTGAAAAAGTTTTGTTGGGCCTACTTAAGATAAGTTTAGATGTGTTTAGATGTTAAAATGTATTTAGATGTATTTATGGAAAGTTGAAAAAGGTTGTGAGTCCCACGTGTAAAGAGGTTTTGAGTTAAAAATAAGGTTGTGGGTCGTACATGTAAAGAGGTTTTGAGTTGAGATGAGTTTAGTGATTTGAGAGTTGGGTATTTGGATATTAGAAGAGGTCTAAATCTAAACCGAATTCAGTTGAGCTGAATGCAGTCAAAGAACCAAACAAGCTTAAAGTTATTACAATAAATGCTTTCCAACTTTTTCAATAAAGCATAACCATGTAAAACATATTTTTCCCTAGATTTACATTTCTTTACTATTCAGTTATTATTTTTTCTTTTATTCTTTGAATGTGGATTGAAAATATCATAAAATGACCTTCTTACATAATCTAAAAATAAATAAATTTAATCAACCAACATAATCATATAATTTAATTAAAAATAAATTTAATTTTATAAAAAAAATGACATCCTTTTACTTTTTTAGTCAATTGTTATAAAATTGAATTTATTTTTAATTAAATTACATGATTATATTGGTTGATTGAATTTGTTTTCTTCTACATTATGCAAGAAAGTCATGTTCTATGATTTTTAATCGAGATTCAAATAACAAAAAGAGAAAAAAAATAATTGGATAGTAAAACAATAATATATGAGATGTAAGTGTATCATTACCCTTTTCCCTTACTGGTAACTCATCAAGA
This sequence comes from Cyclocarya paliurus, assembly GCA_029856935.1. NCBI lineage: Eukaryota > Viridiplantae > Streptophyta > Magnoliopsida > Fagales > Juglandaceae > Cyclocarya > Cyclocarya paliurus. The sequence continues at coordinate 15,332,188 of CM056959.1, read as the reverse complement.
AGTGAATTGATTTTAAGATTTTGGGCTTACCTTGCTATGGGCTTAGTTTAATTGGAGCTTAGTTTTAAGTCTCATAATTTATTAAAGTTTACTTATGCTAACAAATTTATAGTATCTATTTAATGAGAGTATTGTAGCATGCATTTCTAGAAATTCAGTGACCTTAGTATTTCATATAGGTGACCAACTACTAAATGAGATTTAAAAACAGCACTACGAGGTAAGTTTGATTATAAATTAGGATTTGTATACGTTAGCTAGTTATATATCTATATATATATATATATATATATTATTAAAGCTAGTTTTTTGGAAATTAATATTTATGTACCACGCATGTCATGATATCTGTAAGCACGTCATTCATCATAATTCATGATCATGTTTTATTCCGAATATTATAGTTATATATGTATTATGCATTTCATGCATTTTACGTTGCATAAGACGTGTAACCTTTCATAAGATTAAGTGTAAAACAAGATCAATTCGTAATATGGTCATTTAGATGAATGGTACCAATGTGATTTTATGAGTGAATAAGCAAGTCACGGACCTAAATGTGGTCCATCATAGTTGGCTAGAATAATGTTAGTGCTCCGCTTGCGGACGCGAGATGTGGGGCCGGTGCACAACCTTGCATACAGGGTAAAATGTGTGGGCCAGCAAGATAAGTATAATAAGTCAGATAAATAAGATAATTCAAGACAAATCATGCATTAAAGACAAGTCATGCATTTCATGGCATACGTATGAACATTCATGATTTTAAATTATCAACATGAATTTTTTTATGAAAAACTTTATATTAAGTATGTTTACATTATGATGGATTTCTTATTGAGTTTTCAACACATTTTAATTTGTATTATGTTTTTCAACCACCCCAGGTGAGCGTGATGATGGGTACAAGTAGGTTGGCAATGCTTAGATAGAGCAGTTTGATTTAGTTGCAAACTTCTTAGAAAAAAATATTTTTATTGAAGTTTTTAATTAATATTATTTGGAGACATGTTTTTATTAAATAATTTATTTATGAAATAATTTTTATTTAATTAAATATAATATCTCTTGCCTTGTTATTTTTATAAAACACGTGACATTCTTAAACTTGCAGAAATGGGTGTTACAATTAATTTGAAGAATTGAAATGTTAAATGTTTCCTCAGAGTTTTTTATTCTTGTTTGTTTGTATCTAAAGAGTTGAATAATCCTACATACCCAAATACTATTTTTTCAGTGAGTACTGCTATTCTAAGCCTTTTATACTACATACTGTTTATATGACATTACTTGATGTAGAAGATAAATTATAAAATTTAAATCTTACGATCAAATCTTAACATTTAAGTGATAGACCATCATGAATTTTTTTGCAATGCATCTTTGCAACAAAGGTTACAAAGCTCAAGTATGCATCAGGAGCTATAAAAGCCAATAGATGACTAGAAACTGTCCGCCCTGAATATTCAATAAATTAAAACGAGGTTTGAAAGGCCAAAAACAGGAGGCGCCAGATTTAACAACAAACCAGCAAGTGGAAGAAAACCTTCTGGAATTTGCAGCAAATTAAACTAAAATCGAAGCCCATGCATATCTGATAAAAGATTCAGGTCGATCCTTCTGTTTGGCTGCTCTCTGTTTTGCTGATATCAGGGCTATCAACTTGCTTTGAAATGATGAAGTTTTCAATAATCCTCACAGTGGCTAAGGGGTCCAGAGACGGAGCAGCAGCCCTCCATTGGCTGGGAAACTCTCTGCGGTGACTCAACTCCTCTGGGGTTCGTGACGACTCCGCCTCCCATTCAGGATCCTGCTGCCATTCCTCTGGTACCTACATATCAACAGTTAGGAATTTGAAGACTAGTTCAGGCTTACCAATAATGCTCATATATACACATCGGTCATCCTCTATCTAACAAACTCAATGTGCTAATAAATTATATTATAATAAATCCTGAGATTATAAATATTGAAATTTGGAAATAACAAATACTGCAGGCATACCATTAATTTCAGCCATTACATGGTTGAAATTTACTTAATGGTTGAGATTTCCGCAAATCTACCCATTAGATTCAAATCCAGTTTCCTCCACCCTAGGCAAAACAGTAAATTGGAGTGTGCAAAATTATAACTGTTAGAAATTACGCCATTATCTTATTGTATATTTCATTTGTTGAACACGACATGTCTAGTAGCTCTTAAATTAATCTTTGATTAAAAAAAAATAGTTTAAATTTAATAATACATTAGTAACCCTGTCAAGTCAATAAAATGAGATAAGTAATAAATAATTATCTAGTTTCCAGCATTACTCAGCGAAGGGTTAGGTTTTAAGTTAATCCTAAAGAACGTCATTAACGTTGTTTTCATTCTTTTGAAAAAAATAAACTCAAGTAAAACAATTTTTTTTTTATTAGAAAAATGTCTTTTGAACATGTACATATATTTATGGAGCCTGGCCGGGCGGGCTTAGGCCCAAGCCGTGCTCTGCCCTCGGCTCGAAGCTATGTGTGGACATTTGCAGATGGGCCCCCGCCCCAGCCAGGCGGATGCTGGATGAGGTGAAATTTTAACAAGATATAAGTCAAACTCGTTAAAAACATTTTAAGTTATGTTTGGTAACTAAGATGAGATACAGAATTCTCATCTTATTTCATCTCATCATTACAATTTTTTCAAATTTTTACACAAAATATAATAAATAATTCAACTTTTTCAAATTTCAATTCAACTTTTTCAATCCCAGCACAATAATACTATTAAAAAATAATATTTTAAACTTTCATCTAAAACTAAAAATTCTAATCTTATTATCCAAGTATAACCTAAATGAAAAATTTTAATTCCAACTCTAAACTATCAAAGATTTTATACTTCGCACTTCAACAAATAGTACTCAAACTAATTTCGATCACTAAAATACCTAAAGAAAAAGGTGACCCTACACAATTTTGGCCATTATATATTAATTGTGGGTGCAATAAAAGTTTAGTGATTTAAAATGCAATGTGTTAACTTTAATAGTTTGAAATGTAAAATACAAATTAAACCACTAATAATTTAATGCTATATATATAGTTTATCCACACCAGTGGATAAACAAAATACAACAAAAGTGAAGTAATATGGTTTTCTTTCTTTACCTTATCAACTGCAAGGGTGAAGACTTCAAGATCACCATTTGATTTGATGTGAAATCGGGTGAAAGCCTTGTAATCAGCAATCCTAAGAGAAGAGAAGGCTTCATCGTAGTGTAGGTTAAACCAGTTGATGCAGATGTACAAGTAGCTTCCAAACACCAAGGAAACTGTTTGAGTCGAAAAGATCCAGAAATAAAGGAACACAGAAAAATAATAAACGATAGCACCCCGTCGAGATAGAGACTCCATCCCTTTCTCACATATGTTGCTCCGAGTGACTGCCATGAGCTGATGATAAGTTTCAAATCATGAATATTGTATCATAATTAGAATAAAAGAAGAGAAAGCTGCATCAGTTCATGGATCAATAGGAGAGAGTACTTAACTTTTCTTACCTCAGGCACGTCAAATGCAGACATGAGATACTTGATACATGCAGGATAAAGGCCAAATGTCCACTGTTCTAAAAAAGCTCGAGCAACATTTGGGAGTGGAATGTACCTACTTTCTACTGATTGGTACCATTGATACAGAGAGTGATAACCTGATAATTAAAGATATGAAACAATAATGAGTCTTCCTTTTTGTCTCAAACTACTCAATTGAGATAATTATCTCTTTGAAAACCACAAATCGTTACATACATACATTATGTTCCTTTTGAAGTACTAAGCAATTGAAGTAACAGTAAATAACTCGCATGATTTGTAAATTTAGGGTAACTGTATTTGTATCCTTTAATCTTATAAATAACTAATTAACACAACTTTTACAAAATGAAATATTCCAAAATCATAAAAGCTGTCAAGGGATGATAGTTTGTAATTTTTCATTTAAACAGCGTAGTTTTCAATACTATTATGTAATAATACAGAAAAAGATCACGAAACTCAGGTAAAATTATCTGAATAAATGTTACTGTTTTATGCGGTCCATGGTAGAGTTGCTTATGAGTTCCTACTTTTACTAACCATACGAAGAAAGAAAATATCTTGGACGTATATAAAGGAAATCCCACCTGAAGTTGCTAATAATTTATTCCGGACAAGCATCTCAACCGACAATTCCAACATCAACATGATAACTAGAGCTACAATCAGGTGTGTAGAGAAGTGAAAAACCCCAATCGCAATCCTTTTCTTCCATGGCTCTTTGGGGGGTGTAAATGCAATTGCTACCAGCAGAAACAATATTGAACCACCCAGAGACACATAAGAGTGATCCAGCATGTATATAAAAGCATTCAACACCGTACCAAAACAGTTCCTCAAGAAACTGAAAGCTGAATCTGATTGAAAGATGTGGCCAAGCTCACACTAGAGGAAAAAGAAAAAGGGGAAATGTCATATGGATAGAGCTTAAAAAATGCATAGGTTAATTTGATTCAAGCAAGAATTAGAAAGACGAGTAGATTAATTCGCATAAAGTTCGTTGATTGATAATCAGGGAATAAGAAAATAACACAAATTCACCTGTGGGAACATAGAAAAAACCAATATAAAGTATAGGATGCCACCAATAAATTCAAATCTCCAATTCTGCTTTCGAAAGTTCGAAATATTTCTGAACGCAAGCTGCACGAAATCAATAAGATGCTCTAAGCAAGGAACATACAATAAAATGTGGGTATCAATAGGAAATGGATCGGAAATCGACAAATAAAATAAGAATCTGACAGTACCGATCTTGAGATCTCAAAAGGTGGATAAGCCTTTTTAAGCTCATAGGAAACTTCATGAGATTTATTGAAATCACGAAACACATGAGTGGGATGCAAAAATGCTCCACCACAACCATTTACAAGTAGATCTGGTGCATAAGCTGGCTCATCTGATCCCCCAGATTTAACAGAGTGGTGCATATAGTGATGTATGTCCCCAGCAATTCGTAACTTACACCTTTCCTTAAGAATATTGCACAGCAGGTCTGAAACATTGTTCTTAGAATCACTAGCTTTGTCGTACCAATTAATAAGCCAATCTGGTTGGTGAGTCATAACAATCACAGTGTCTTTCTCTCCAATCTTGGTTGCACGTGCACAGTCCAATAAAGAAGTTCAAATCAATTAGCAAAATGTTTAGGAGCAATCGACAAGGAATAGTACAAGAGCCTGTTTTATTGCATTATGCAGAAGGAAACTCTCATGTGGAACTGTTACTTTATGCGAAGACAAAACAATGCATGGATCTCAACAAAGGAAAAAAAGAGCAATGCATGTGCACAAGCAATATTGATTATAAACCATTTTTAACATATATAAAATCGTAAAGAGAAGTTAGATTGATACCCTTTCTTGAGCTAGTTTTGAAAAGAATTCGAATTGGTACACATCAATATCATCTTGGAGTGCAAGATCAAGACCAAACACCCACCATCCTTTAGGGAGTTTCAATGCGAAATAACTCTTCCTCTGAGGCATAAACCACCCGCCCAACCAGCTCTTATGGCATATATTCCTCATAAAGGTATGAAGTCCATCAAACCAATCTGTCACGCCGGAACTAGAGATAATTATTAATGCATGCAAGACACAACAACGTTTTAAACAACAACCAACTTCTAAAGCTTTCAATCAAAAAATTAAGACCAACCATGGTTTCCGGGAATAAGAAAACATTGAGGCCCTTCATATGTCACTTGTCCAGTAGGCCCCGAACGCTTGTTAACGGCCATACGGGCTTTTTCAGCCCATGATGGTGGCTGAAAAGCATTGTCAAAAGGACGAAAGAGGCGCCTTTCATATGTGATTTGTGACGGATTAGGATACCTATATAATTCAACGGCAAAAATATATCCAACTAGATAAACTAATTATGATCAAAAGATGTTTAAACAACATATAAAACAATTAGAATGGCAAACACAACCTCCACACTGTTGATATGCACACTGCTATTCAAATCTTGTCATATCAACAGTGTGAAATGTGTGTTCTCCATACTAGCTTGCAAATATAATTTTTTTTAGTGGACCACCACAAAAATGTCTTACGCAATATCTCCTCCAATGAGTAGTAAGTCCCCGCGATTTAAGGAAAGATTACGATCTCTGAGAGTAATGCTAGGCTGCGCAAGTAGTCGTGCCACTGCATATGTTGAGTTCCCACCGTCGCCAGTGTCAGCCATGAAATCAAACCATAGTTCTTCCTTTTCGCTATAAACATCATACAAAAAATCTTCATGTGGAACTCCATCTTGAATGTTCCAGCTTGTAGCTGCCTAAAGATTGGAGAAGGGGAAGATAGAAAATATATCAGCTACATTATATATTACGGCATATATTTAAAATGATTTTTCCAACAAAATCTAAAAGAGTTCATTGCCACAACAAAATTAAAAAGGGTTGACGATTTGATTTGACAGAAGAGAGAGGTCTTGTTTTATTAATAAGACTATAATTTAAGATCATTTCGCTCATCAGGGGCTGAAAATTGATTGCTAATCAACATAATAATATAGGAGAAATTTCCCTCAAATTCTTATCTGAACTTGATGGCCTCATGCATGTGAAAGAGACATAGACACAGACGGGAACCTACAACATTTATTACTATCCGTAGATTTTCTGAGCAAAACTAAATGTTTCATAAATGGTGAGGGCCGACTTCATGATTCAATCTCTCTCGCTTGAGGCCCTCAATTTTGGTTGAGAATTTTAAAGGAATCTCGATCCTAGTGTATGTATATTAGTGAATGTAACATACCTGCAATATGCGCATGTCAAAGCGACCTAGAAAGACATTTACTGATACCACGATGTCAAAAACAGTCTTGTATAAATCAGCTGATGTTCTGCAACACAGTCATCACCAATACACAACAACCTGCTCAGAATCTCTATTGGGGAATATGGCAAAAGACACAGAACAATAAAGACCATATATAGCAGACATACCCTGAATACCAAGGAACCATATCTGAAAAATCAGGCTTCATTTGTTCATTCTCTCTCTTCTTCTTCTTCTCATATTCTTCGCTTGACCTGGCCAAAGGCGCAAAAGAACTTTAAATATTCCTAATAAGGAAACACCTGGAAATAGGATGTGCGAAAGGTTGACTTTAAACCAATTGGAGGCTGACACGTCAGTATTTCATTGTTCAACAACATGTTAACCGCATGGATTCCCACCCCCAAATTTGAAATAGAACACAGTTAGCCCATTGTCCTGGAGCCAATTTCTCTTTCTTTCATTCCTGCACATCGAATTCATAGACTATTTTGGGTTAGAGTATAGGAACACTTCTCCACCATTTCCTCCAACATAACACAAGCTTCAATAATTTCTCCTCTGCCATCTGTGTACCTTCTAGCTTGATCCTGTATGTCCGAGAGTTGAACTCAACATCCTTCCTTCTTTTCCATCTCCTTCACAAGCTTCCTCATCCTACTGAACTCTCCAACCTCACACAACGCATCCATTATTGTATTATAAGTAATCACTTTGGGTTCGCAACCCAACTCCTCCATTGAAGCAATCATCTTAATACCAGCTTATGCATTGTTCTGCTTACACAAACCATATATACGCATATATATAAACTGTAAGTCTACACATTAGGAAGCCACTCATCTGCCCTCCTCCCCTTCAACAATAAAGCCGTGTAACCATAGCATAACAAACAATGCCGTGCTTAATTACTCGTACTTTCATCTCCTTTTTTTATGACATTTATCATCTCTTTGGATATAAATGGAGACAAGTGCCTCATGGAGATGTTGAAACCGGTGGGTTTGGTGGTGGCCGCAAAGTTGGGTTTTGGGGAGGATTTGGTGGGTGCGGAGGCCGAAGGTAGAGGGGAATGGCCATGAGAGAATGCAGATGGAGATGGTGTTATTCATGGCTGGACCTCTAATTTTGTCCGACTCAAAACGTCAAGAGCACCCAATCCTTTCCTGCCCTTCCCTAACATAACTCATTCAAGTTAGAATAATCCATTAATCTACGAGAAAACCAAAATTTAATATCCACAGAAAATCCATATTATTGAGCAAGCTGCACTGACTTCCACTTTGAAGACCATCTCAGCTGCTTCACCAAACAGCATCACCACCTCAACTACTGATCACCACTGCCGTACCATGTCGTCTTCTGTTCTAGAACCTTGTGGAATAACTTAGAACAGGCTTGGTACGTGCTCTCTTATCTTCTTAATGGCCTTAATTCTGAATATGAGTCATTCGTTGTTTCAGTTACTACACGACCCACCTTCATTAACTTAGTCGAACTGTTCAATCTCCTCCTCACCTTTGAAAGTCGTCTTTCCCTTACCTCTATACAACAAGGCCTCCTCCCAAATCCTTCTGTTCAAGTTACTACCACGCTTTCTCCTCAAAATATTATTCGTGGTGGTCGCATTGGCCATCACGGTGGTCGCTTTTGTGGCGGCCGAATCTTTTCATTTCCTCAATCTTCATCACCACACTCTAACAAGCCAACCTGCCAAGTTTGTAACAAAGTGGGTCATGTAACACTGCAATGCTACCATCATTTTGATAAAGCTTACCAGTTTGAGCCTCCACTTTCTCTCTCTACTCATTATACCAACTCACAGTCCCTCTCTGATCATCAATGGTATCTTGACTCTGCGGCCACAAACCATCTCACGTCTAACCTTCAAAATTTAAATCTCTCTATTGAACCATACTCTGGCCCTGAACAGATTCGTGTAGGCGACGACACTGGGCTTCCAATTACTCACATCGGTGACTCTCAACTCTCCACTTCCTCTTCTAATTTTTTGCTTCGTAAATTACTTTATGTTCCACATATAATCAAGAATCTCGTTTCAGTTCAACAATTTTGCCGTAATAATTCTGTCTTCTTCGAATTTCATGCTTCTAATTTCTTTGTGAAGGACAAACGAACGGGAACTCTTTTAGTCTAAGGACCAACCCATAATGGCCTATCTTTCTCCTCCTCCAACTTAGTCACAATCTGCTCCTGCTGCTCTCATTGGTGAAAAGACTATCATAGCTCAATGGCATCACTGTCTTGAACATCCAACACTTAGGCTTGTCTCTCAAATTCTACACACCGAGTGCTTGCCATTTATTCCCTCTCAACCAGATTTTTTTTGTTCAACTTGTCCTCTTGCCAAGTGTCGACAACTTCCTTTTAAATCCTCTGTTAATCGGTCCTTATGACCCTTGTATTTAATTTTCATAGATGTTTGGAGTCTATCTCCTTATATATCAAGAGATAGTTTCCGTTATTATATTTCCTTTGTTAATGATTACAGTCGCTACACTTGGTTTTATCCTCTTGCCTCCAAAGGAGATGCTACTTCTATTTTTCTTCTTTTTCAATCCCATGTTGAACGTTTATTCAATACCAAGATTAAAAATATTCAAAGTGATTGGGGTGGGAAATTTCGACCCCTCACTCTTGTTATCAATTCTCAAGGAATTTCACATCATCTCTTGTCCGCATACCCACCAACAAAATGGTGAGGTTGAGAGAAAACACTATCACATTGTTGAAATGGGTCTTGCTCTCTTAGCAACTACATCTCTTCCCTACAAATTTTAGGTCGATGCCTTCCACACAGCAGCATACCTAATCAATTTTCTTCCATCTCCCTCTCTTCAAAACAAATCTCCTTATTTTCTTCTTTACAAAAAACATCCTGATTACTTATTTCTTAAAGTTTTTAGATCCGAGTGTTGGCCCAATCTTCGGCTCTACAATAGTCATAAAATTAATCTTTGTTCATCCTCTTGTCTTTTCCTTGGATAAAGTCCTATTCATAAAAGTTATAAGTGTCTCCATCTTCCCTCAAATAGATTGTGTATTTCTCGTGACGTCACTTTTAATGAAAATTCTTTTTCTTATTCCACTTTTTCATCTTCGGGCTCTACTTCCACTCAACCCACTCAATCTACTCACACCATCATACCCATCTCTCCATCCCCCATTTTGGGCCCCCTACCTCAAACCCATTGCACATCCCATCTTTTGCCTCCAACCCACCCCTCACACACGACCCATCCTCCCCCTCTTCATCCTCTTCTTCTTATACATCTGCATCTCGATCCTTCCCCCTGCATCTTTCTCCTTCCAAATCCACTTCTAACCCACCATCAATTCCACCAAGATCCCCTATTATCACTCGGTCCAAAATCAGTTCATCCTATCCCAAACATTTTTCTGACAGCCATATTCCCGACCCTCCACCATGTCACTGCCTCATTTCCACCATTGATGTTCCTAAAGAACCCAACTCTTATTCTGTTGCCTCCCGCTTCATTGAATGGTATGATGCCATGACAAATTAATTTTAGGCTCTTCTTCAAAGTCACACATGGACACTTGTTCCCCCTCCCCCTTCTTCTAACATTGTTGGTTGCAGGTGGGTCTTCCGCACAAAGCATCGTGCTGACAGCACAATCGAAAGGCGCAAAGCATGCCTCGTCGCAAAGGGCTTTCATCAACAAGAGGGTCTAGATTACTCCTAGACCTTTAGTCCGATAGTCAAGTGCCCACGATTCGGTTAGTCCTCTCCCTTGCTGGCTCTCATGGTTGGCCTCTTCGTTAACTTGATATCAAGAACGCTTTCCTTCATAGTGATCTCAATGAAATTGTCGGTATGTCTCAACCTATTGGCTTTGTGAGTATGGTTTATGGCCTCAAGCAAGCTCCTCGTGCATGGTTCGCCTAGCTCAGTTCTCAACTTTGTGAGTATGGTTTCCTTCCCTTTAAAGCTGATTCCTCCTTGTTTATTTATTCCTCCAATTTTGTTATGGTTTATGTCCTTGTGTATGTGGATGACATTATTGTCACCAACTCCCATGTCTCTCAAATTGATCATCTTGTTGGTTTCTTTGGATCTGTGTTTCCCATCAAAGACTTAGGAAAATTATCTTTTTTTCTAGGCATTGAAATCTCTTATCTACCAGATAACATTCTTCTCTCCCAACGAAAATACATTTGTGACATTCTCTCCAGTGCTAACATGTTATCTGCCAAAGGAGTTACATCTCCAATGGCAGCTTCTACTCGGCTTTCCTTCTTAAACAGTCCTTCATTCATTGATCCAACACTCTATCGAAGTGTAGTAAGGAGTCTCCAATACTTATCTTTAACATGACCTGACCTTGCCTTTGTCGTTAATAAAATTTCACAATTGATGCACAATCCCAGAAACTCCCACTAGTAAGCTGTGAAGCGTCTACTGAGATACCTCATACAAACCTTAAATTTTGGTCTATTCATTCATAAATCATCTTCTCTTCAACTCCAAGCCTTTTCGGATGCCAATTGGGGCTCTCGCAAGCAACGAACTATTGCTCACTCTAGCATCAAGGTAAAGTATAAGGCTCTTGCCAACACCATAGTTCAGTTACTTTGGATTCAATCCCTTCTCAAAGAATTATGTATTATTCTTCCTAAACCTCCTATTCTTTGGTGCGACAAACTTTGTGCTACCTACCTATCCGTGAATCCCGTCCACCATTCATGCAAGAAATACATGGAATTTGATTTCCATTTCGTGCGTGACAAGGTCACTGCCAAAGTTCTTCAAGTTGCATTTCTTCCCTTAAAGGACCAATTGGCCAACATCCTTACCAAGCCCCTTGTTTCCTCTCGTTTTCATTCATTAAGAATGAGCCTCGTTATAATTAACACACCGTTAGGCTCACTGGGGCGTATTGAGCAAGTTGCGTTGCCTTCCACTTCAAAGACCATCTCAGCTGCTTCACCAAACAGCATTACCACCTCAGTTGCTAATCACCACTATCCTACAACCGTTAGCTCCTGTACTAGAACCTTGTAGAATAACTTAGAATAGGCTTGGTACGTGCTCTCTTGGCACGTTTGTATTATTCTAGCAGACACCATAACCAACTCTGTTGTAATGAGTAGTGCACTGCAGTGCACACCAATTGCTTGTAAAAATGTCAGAGCTTGTTATGATCCTTCTTGTATAAAATACGACATGTACACAACAAAATTCAATCAATGAGGATTACATTTGATTTTCCTCATCTTCAATATTCTAACACATATCCTCAAACATATATAGGATATGAAAATCTTATTATGAATTGATCTGCATGAGGGAGGGAGAGAGAGAGAGAGAGATTGGATGGGGAGCAATGGTGTGTAGTAACATGTTATTGAGCAGAAATGGCGTGGGTAAAGCTTTCCACCAGGTTCGGTCCAACAATGAACATTTCTTATAAAAATGAAATGCAGATAAAAAGATGCAAAATATATACTACTCACGCTGATAACTTCTCCGCAATATAATTAGCAATGTAAAGGCCTATAAATGTCGCCCATAACGAGTACACTGGATTGATTTCGTCCGTTGTAACCTTGGGGGACCCACTCTTATCAAACTGATAAAATAAAATTAACATTTTTAAAACAAGAGACAATATTACAGGCGCCGGACAAACAAAATACTACAAAATAAATAATGATCATAGGTGATATTAGTTTTACATAAAGTTATTTAAAAATGTCAAAATCATACTTGTTTAAAATGTAATTATATAATAGATATGATATTTACAATCTTAAAATGTCAAAATAAATCTCGCGCATTCTCATTAAAATAAATAAATGTAAGATTTACTTTAAAAAATATTTTTTTAATAATAAATTTTAATTTTTTTAAAAGATCAAGTGCATAATACTTACATACTCTAAAACTATATCTAAATTTAATCATTTTAAAAGGTGGGTCGTATGTCACAATATGGCAATATCACACTGACCTTGCCATAAATAACGACGTATATTGTCCCGTAATTGTCCTGCAATATGGCATAAAGGGGAGAATTTGAGTAACTCGGAGACTCAACCGGGGGAGCAGTACTAGTTAGCCAATATGAGCAGACTTGGTCTTTCAAGTTTCTTGGTTCCAGCGGTCTCTCATCTCTACATTCACTTAGGAAAAAACAGCAGGCTATACCGACAACCTTCAAAGCATGAAAAATCAGGGGAAAAATTATCATATATATATCATATATGTAGGTATATACGTACAATAGCGTACTGATCAGTATATATACAGTACATACAGCAGAAAGTTGGAGAATGATCCGTATGTCTGGCCACTTTCGAATCTCGGTACGTGAAAAGATGTAGCAAAATCCATCAAAAATAGAGTGGAAGACGAGAAGACCCAGAATAGAAGAGGCAAAAGTTGTCAAAAATAATGACAGATTCATTCTCATAAATACTACGATCCAGTGTGTACTAGGATAATGATACACAGCTGCCACAAAAAGCCAGGAGAAATACCTGCAAAAAATAATGATATTAACTCCTAGTTCAACCATTATATATCTCTCAAGAATATGCGTAATGAGGCTGTGAGTTCTAACCCACAACTATGATCTCCTAGCTAATTTCTTTATAGAAATAAAAAGGAAGAAGTCGTGAATATAATCATCGTGGATGGGTGATCTATACGTGCTGTACAAATAAATTATAAAATTAAATTCACAAACTAACATGTCGATTTTGATGTAATACGTTAGATTGTAAAGTTACTTTTATTATAAAGTAGATCCAACATATCATGTGAGTTTACTTTTATGAAATCTTTTATAATTGTTGTATTACTTTTCACGAGAAAAATGTATGTCCAATGCAAGAATGTGTGCGCTCGTGGTTTTATGATCTGCATATCTTATACGTACTTGGGATTGATTTTGAATTAAAGATTATATTATAAAACGCGCTATGCATGACATATATATATATATATTTAAACGTATGTATGTATGTATGTATGAGACATTTTACATTTCCTTTAGCACTTGCGGGAATGAAGTAGTACTGCAAACACAATAATTATCACAAGATTCAGAGTAGTAATTAGTATTTAGTACCACTTATTGAAATTTGAATAGCTCGGTTCCCCTATCAATGTCTGGCGAAAGAAATAGAAGAATCCAATCAAACAGGCATGCATAGACCACCACACGATGTCTTTGTCATGATCGTTAAGGGCACTCATAATCTCGAAAGGGATAAAGAAGAGGCAACTCAGAAATGCAACGACTACTGCATGATGTGAAAGCTCAGGTTGGTATGGGTACGTATCCGTTGCCATTTCAGACGTTGATCGATCTTAATTGGTTTTCAAGGCTAGCTTGTAAATAACCAGTCCAAAAACCCTAGATCATCTCCATCATCAAGAAGATCAGGGCTTCTATTAAATTGCTTCTGAGAACCTGCTTGATCGATTGAAATCTTGAACCAGCTGATGTTTCAAGTGAGTACAGGGCCGGCCGAAAGCATCCGAATTCTGTAAAGGAGGAGTAGCGTTAAGTATTTCTATGAATATGTATAGTACTAAGTCAAAAACCATAAGTTATCGTTTGTTTTCACAGCATCTCTCAATTTATCTCATCTTATTTTATTTAATTATTATTATTTTTTTAAATTTTCACACAAAATAAAATAAATAATTCAATTTTTTTAAATTTTAAAACAAAAATAATATTAAAAAAAATATATTTTAATAATATTTTATTCAATTTTTAACTTTAATCTCAATTCAACTTATCATATCTAATCTGCAAAAAAAAAATAATAATAATAATAATAATAATAATAGGCCCAAGTCTTACATCGATATAGGGGTAAATTCTATTCAAAGGAAACAGTAACTGGGACAAAAGATCAATAAACAAACTAAATAATTAACGTACGTACGTACTCAAACAAATATATTTCAATTGCAAGTACTATAAAGGTGAAAAGTTATTAAACAAGAATATAAAGTACATTGAGAAATTGATTGAGATGATAATTTCTTGCATCAGCTTGTTCCTGATCACGAAAACCCTTTGACTCGAACTCAGGATTTTTGTTCGAAAACCATGCGAAATAAGTAAAATAAAATTTTAAAGAAGCTTCTATCATTTCTGAATAAATGTTATCTATAGTAAAAGAACCTATTTATAGGAAAATAGACTAAAGTAATATTCATGTGTACATCAACCGTTCCTTTGGAAAAAGATATTAAATGCAATCAAACAGAAAATCAGAACCAGAAATAAGTTCATGAGATAGAGAGAAGAGAGGTACCTGCAGCTAGGTGGTATCTGGGCGAGCGAGGAAATTTGAAGTCGATCGATCGAGCTGGAGCAAGTCATGATTATGAAGAAAAGAAAATTAGAGCCACGAGCGCAAGGATTCCTGACCAGGTAAAAGCTGGGAGCTATGTATAATAAAATATGCATTCTTTTTCTATATGGAAAAAATGCTCACATGATTAATGAAATCATCACCACAAGAAAGAAAAGAAACCAGAAATTCATGCGGGAACAGTAGTACTAGGAAAGCATTGCTCAGTTCAAGAAAAACAAACAGACAACCTCGAAGTCTCAAAAAAACACTTAGGTAAAGAGATAATCAGAAAGGTACGTACCAGCAGGCCGTAGCTTGGTAGCCAAGCGAACACACAGAATAATGGAGATCGAGCAAAGTTAAGGAGGAGACTATATATATATATATATATATATATATATATATATATGGTAGTGATAGACTTATTATTCTATTATTATCTATTTACTATTTAAATTTATTTCAAATTTTTTTATTTTTTTATTATTTTTTAAGTATTTTTTTAACATCCTTAATCATTAAAAAAAATTAAAAAAATATATAAATTTACTAATATTCACTTTCTTAATCATTAAGTAAAATAAAAAATTAAATATAAATTAAATATAAATTAAATAGTAAATAAATAATAATAAAGTAATAACCATTTCATTATTAATGTATATATATATTCATAGGCGCGAAGAACTTAACAACGTGCATGAGACGATGAGGGAATAAAAAAGTACACCGACCAAATTTCAAAGCTTTGACTTTATTTCTCGGACTGGGAGCAACACAGGCCATGCCACCGAGTGACCAACCTTGCACAATGTCAAATACGAGGAAGTAGCAGCAAGGTTGGCATAATTCAAGAATGCTGCTACACTCACCGCTCCCAGCTACCGCTGGGAGCTACCGTTAGTTATAAATTGTGTTTTTATTTTTTTTGTTTTTTTATATATGTATTTTTTTACACTTTTAAATATTTTTTAAAAAAATAAAAAAAATTATAATATTATTAAACAACACTTTCTTAATCATTAAGTAAAAAAAAAATTAAAAAAAAAATTAAAAAATCAAAGTGGTAGAAAGGAGCGGTAGAACATAGTGGTAAGAGTAGGATTATTCATAATTCAATGGCATATTCCAATGATGTTTGTGTCTGAAACTGGACTAGTGACGCGTTGAATAAGATGCAGCGGAAGGTGGACTACTTACGCGCGTTGAATAAGCTGCAGCGGAAGGTGGACTAGTTACGCGTTGAATAAGCTACAGCGGAAGGAAGGCTTCTTTTTATATATATATATATATACATATATATTCTATTATAATGGAGTCTATTCGGTGTGAACAATAATAAACAGTAATTTTCTTGTCGCGTTAGTAGATATTTATTTATCATTTTATGTTTTACGTGCCGGTTGTGTCAAATATTATTATTATTATTTTTTACTTAATTTTTATTATTATTTTTTATTTATTTTTTATTATTATTTAATATCAATTTTATTTTTTTACTATTATTCATGAGGGGCCCGGCTACTCTCCCGCTCCAAAGTTACTGCTGGACGTTACCGTCCAGTGTAAAAAGTTTTTATATTTTTTTTTATTTTACTTTTCATATTTTTTTTACATAGTTAAATAAATTTAAAAAATAAAAAATATATATTAATATATTTAAAATTACTTCTTTAATTATTAAATAAATAAATAAAATACGACCGGTCAAAAGAAAGTGTCAAAACGAATAGGCAAAGTAGTTTTATTCTATTCATAAATATTTTCAAATATTTTTACTAATCAAATATAGCTCTAGTCTTATGTCCATCTGTCAATTCATCAGTCCATGCTTCTAGATAGTTGTGTCTGTCAGATTTTTTTAAACTCTCGTCGAGTGTGAGGGTTTTTAGGTTTTATTATTTTTAAATTAAGTTTTGCCGGTCATGTTAATATAAATTTACATCATTTTTTTTTATTTTTTCTATGTATTCTTTTAACATTTTTTAATATTTAAAAAAAATCACAAAACCATTAAAAGAAATATTCTTAATCACTGGGTAGGAAAAAAAAAACCCCTTACTTCAATGGCATATTCCAAGCTGCAGCGCAGGAAGGAAGGCTTCTTTTCTTTCATATAAATGTATATATATTCCATAATTATCATGTTACACATTAAATTTTTATTTTTATTTTTATTATCTAGTTTCATAAGATACGGTAAATTTAAATCTCGTTTGTTTTTAAAGATGAGATAAGATAAGATAAAAACTTTTGAAATAAGATGAATAGTATAGAGATATATTAAGATAAGATGAGATATGTGTTTGTTTATAGAGATGAGATGAGATTATTTGACTTTTTTTGAAGTATTTATGATTGTGGGACCCACAAATATTTTCAGAGTTTTTTTCAGGTGTTTTCCTGTGGGGTTGTTGCGTTTTGCAGCTTTTGCCTTTTTTTTTCTGCATGCTTTTTAATACTGGAGAGAGGGACCCACTTTTTATTATAATAGTTTTTTACTACTAAAATATAAACAAAAGGTGGAACGCCGTGCATAAACAGTAACACCCAATTGAAAATCAGTTTTCGACTTTTTCCTTCACGTGTTCGTATAAACTAACAGTACAAAACAGTAAATTAAGTCAGACGGTAGATCAATTTTTTGTACAAAACGGTAACATCATGTCAGCTTTTTTCATTGCAGGACAGTTTATAAATAGTAAATAAATTAATGAGAGATGAAATGAGATGAGATGAGATGAGATAAAAATAGATGTTTGTTTTCAAAAATAATCTATCCGTACAAAAGTTTTCAAAGTTTCCAAAAATTTTGTGTTTCATCCCTGTAAACAAACCAGGCCTTAGAAGTGTGTTAATTGTGAAGTGTTTTTAACTATATCACTTCTCTATTAATAAGATTTACAACAAAAGTTCTGAACCCGCGGTCGATCGAGAACAAATTATATTAGATGATCAATTGGGGAGATTTCACGTCATATGGCTGACAACAAGGTATCCTTTCCGGCTGACTCATGTAGATCACCGAACAAATAAAACTAGTTCGTTCAACACAAGTGTTACGTGCTGTTTTAATTTAATCATGATGATTAAAAATTTCTTCAATTAACTATATATATACATATCATTATTTAAGTCTTGGACTTTTCTCTAAAGAAAAAAAGTAGACTAATTAATTGACACCCATCGTCAACATTTTCACACCTTAGAAAAATACCTTTTTTTTTTCATTAATCACGTCTTAGAAAAAATTAGAATGCACCCTGAGCAAAGGTATGCTACCCAGCAGTCCCATTATTTTTCTTTTTTTTTTTTATTTATTTTTTTAATCATCCTGTGCTCATGGCTTTTATTCAATAGTATATATCTTTAAGAAAAATTTGAAGATGTACATAAAAATAATTTTTTTAAGAAAAAAAAACACTGGAAATTTTGGCCATGACCGCTGCTTTACATTTTTTTTTTTTCAAATTTTTTTAAGTTGTAAAAGGACTAAAGTATATACATATAAATGAAAATAAAATAGATACTATCAATTTGGTTAAAAATCAGATAAAATAGATGCTATCAATTTGGTTAAAAATTACTAAATATATATACAAGTGAAAATAAAATGCAAAGAAGATAATTTCAGATTTTCTAAAAAAATAAAAAGTTTATAGATGACTTACACACGTATTTTACCCAAGTGAGAAGAAATGCTTTGCAGATGGACGAATTCACGTTAGTGCAGGAAAAGAGAAGTTTTATGTGCGGGAGATGAACTAACGATACCAGTGGAAGAAAAGTAAAGGAAGGGAGAAAAGTAAAAAGTACGTAACTTTCCGCAACTTTTTAACTTTTAAATTGTTTTATTTTATTTTTTTATTTACTTTCCTCCTGTACCTATCCATCTTAGCACTTTCGTACATTTCGTGCGGCTTCTCTGCAGCAGCTCCCTTTTCTAAATACATGCACCCCTTAAGGATTAGAACTTATTAGACGTTAGACCAGCGCGACCCATGACAGAAAGGGAAAATTTCATAAAGGATGCGGTGCTCTTTCCCTCTTTACACCTGCCCATAAAATTGTGACACATAAGGAACTAATTAACATACAAATTAGTATTCTTGTGAGTTGTGCCGCGACGTGTAATTGTCCGAATTTAAATCTTCAATTTTTATTGTAAAATTTGGAAAGATTAAATTATTTATTATATTATTATAGTTTGACCGTCAGAATAGGGGTTGTAGGAGTACTGTTTCCTATGAAGAGAGAGAGCCAATTGCATACGAGAAATGATACGCATCAGTCACTGTTTACGGCTGATGCGTATCACACCTTACGTGTCACTATCGTTCTTATACTCTCTCTTTTTTTTCCTCTCTTCATCCGTTTCTCTCTTCTCCCTCTCGTTTCTCTCCTCCTTCCCGTGTCCCCTGTTGCAACCCAGATCCGGCATCGCCGCCGCCGGTTCGGCCTCCCACCGCAGCCACCGACCATTGCCACCGAGCCAGTCCTACTCCCCCAGCCCGAGGCCTGTACGCACACACGCCCGCCCGTCGTCCCACCCCACGCACTAACGTCGCAGCTCACATTCGCCCCTGCCGCCGTCGATTTGGCCTCTCACCGTAGCCATCGACTACCACCACCAAGCCCATCCTCCTCCCCCAGCTCGAGGCCCGTTGCTCCTCCGCACACACGCACGTTTCTCTCTCCCTCAATTGCCCTCTCTGTCTCCCTCACAGCCAAATCTCCACATCTCGCACCGACTGCCGCCATCTCGACAGTCGCCGCCACCTCAACAGTCGACGCCCGGGAATGTACGACTGGCAGGAGGCCTTTGAAGAGGGGGGGAGGCCGTGGGCAATTCGAGCAGCTCTCGAGAGGACTCAAAAGAGAAGTAAAAATGAAAATGTGAAATGAGAGGAACTGGGTTTTGTTATGAGGTTATTTTAGTCATTTTATTAAGTGTGGATTGAGTGATCTTAAACAGGACTGATGCGAATATTTTCTCATTGCGTACTGGGAGGGAGAGAGAGGCGTGTGGGTTTCGGTCTTGGGTTTGGAAGGGCAGAGAGAGAGAGAGGCTTGGGGTTTGGAATGCCTCTTTAATTGGGTGGGAAAAAGTTGTCCTTTCTTTTGTTTTGTACCTACTTAGAATATTATTCCTTCGGTAATGATTCCCTTCTCACGGTTCACTACTTCTTTACCATTCATATTATATTTGAAATTTATTATTTTTTTATTATTTTTTTAAATATTTTTTTAACATCTTTAATTATTAAAAAAAATTAAAATATATATAATTTTACTAATATTCACTTCCTTAACCATTAAATAAAAAAAATTAAAAAAAATCAAATATAAAAAAATAATAAATAAAGAGTAAATCTATCATTTTCTTAATTTCTTTATGGGCTCCAACTCCTAGAGCCTAACCGCGATGTCGAGGCTCGTTATAGTTTATTTTATATATTTTTATTTAATTATTATGAGTTTTTTAAATTTTTATATAAAATAAAATAAAATAAATAATTTTATTTTTTTAAATTATAAAATAAAAATGATATTAAAAAAATATATTTTAATAATATTTTATTCAATTTTTAACTTTAATCTCAACTCATTTCATCTCATCTGTAAAAATAAATAAAACTTTAACCTTCTATATTCACAATCGGATTTGGTTACAATCCCGATAACCAGATATCCGATTTTATTTATTAGATAAAAATTGAAATACTCGTCCGAACTTTAACCGGTTTTATTAGGATGAATATCCATCCGCTTTTTAAAATTTGGAGCCGGATATTTCTAAAGAATAAATATAGATAGAAGCCACTGTTTGGAGAAGCCATTTTACACACATGATGTGGCATCATCTAGACCACACACAGAAGAGATGAAAAATAAAAAAAACAGATCTAGAGGCAGCCATGTAGTGTGTGCAATGAGTGCACCGCTGCAGTGGCTTCTGTGTAAAATTACTCATTTCTAAATATCTAGATGTAGATCCGAATGCACTGCCTTGCATAAAATTATAAAAAAATTTGAACATAAATCATTACTCAATATTTACTTACAAAGAACGTAATATACACGTGATCAATAAGACTAGTTAGTGATGGGAATAGTAGAAATGGTAATATTAATATTTGGAAAATTTTATTCATCATGCCTTTCCTTTAGGGATGGGCAGTGGGGCCCCGCCCTTGGCCCCCCGCTCTGCACTCTCTCTTTTTTAATATAAAAAATTATAATTTTAATATTTATATAAATAATTTATATAAATATATACAATTTATTAAAAACTTGAATTCTGCTTCAAGTTAATAGATTGTTTTGACTTCCTATGCTAACTATTATATAGAAGTTCAAGATAATATAATAATCATACTTAAACAATGTGAGACTTAAATACAACTCTAATGAGTTTATATTTTTTTTAAATGTATAAATTTCAATTTATAATTAAAATTATATTATAATTTGGGTCTAAAAAAGAATTTTAGACCAAAAAAAACTTTTAGATATTAGGTTGAGCAATGGGCTGGGTGGGGTGCGATTTCAACCCCACCCCCCGGTAGCAAGGTTGGGGGCGGGGTATGAAACCCTCCCACCCACATGTAACGATTAGTTTAACTTTAAATTATTCAACTCACAAGTATATTTCTATTTAATATATGCATTCACACCGCATTTGTTGACGAAATCACCGACACCCAAATAAGATTATAGTACCCCAAACACATATTTGAAGAGAAATTGCATATAACATCTGTGTTCTACCACACGCAGATCCTCCTTTGTAAAGGGTAACCCAAAAGAAGCCTTGGAAGACACCAATAATCCTCAATCAAACTCAAAGCTTCACATACTCGTGTCAAAATGCGATGAAAATTTGTGACTTTGAGGGAGAGAAAGAGAGGGGAGTTGGTAATTTGTATGTCCGTGACTGAGTTTTGGGATTTAATAAGAAAAGGCGAGCTAAAGGAGGTGTACACAATTGCTATGCTACGCACCAGTCAATCTGTTTTTCAAGCAAAGAAAAAGAAGCAGCAGAATCCATGTTTCCACAGCGGAGCATTTTAATCAAGTCACCAAGCTCCTTGCGGGCAAACTCTCAACCGAACGTGAACCCATACCTGAGAGAGTTTGCATAGAGCTTAACTTCCAGAGAAAGTGATGGAAGGTGAGAAGGAAGATGGGGAAGTTTTGATTTACCAGAAGGAAACGACAAAGAAGGCTCCGGCACCCTTGCCCCTTCATGGCACCTTACACGTCGGAAAACAGCACTCCCACACGCAGCAACGCCACACGTGAAACCTATGTTCCTAACTCCCGAAAATAGAACACAAGCCTTCTCCACCTTGAACTCCTGCAAGCCACCATCAGTGAGACCTCACCATGTCGAG
Organism: Cyclocarya paliurus; assembly: GCA_029856935.1. Lineage (NCBI taxonomy): Eukaryota > Viridiplantae > Streptophyta > Magnoliopsida > Fagales > Juglandaceae > Cyclocarya > Cyclocarya paliurus. The sequence goes on along the minus strand of CM056959.1, from coordinate 15,309,554 downwards.
ATCCCATAGAAACTGCCGCCAAAGAGTTTCCGGCACCCCCAATTCGTTGCACGCCTCTCACGGTCTCACGGTGAGTTTCAAATCTCCTTCCCTCTCAACCTTGATACTTCCCCGCATTTCACAACCCTCATATATTCGTGACACCCTTTCCAGGAAAATGAAAAAGAAATCGGTAGATATACAGGCTCCTTCTATACAATGTAGTGCTAAGGCCCTTTCTGAAAACCCAAAAATGCAGAACACTTTTACAATCATAGTCATCGTTAAATATAATCATCCAATGAAAAAAAAAAAGGATGAAAACCTTGCAATATCACTATCAGTTCTTGCAAAATAATTGGACCCAAACTTTTGAAAGTAGAGAAGCTTCAAGTGGAGATCAAAGCACCTTGATCGGTAAGGGTTAACACCGTCATGAAAAGAACCGCCAGTATTGGACGCCATGGAAGGAGAAGGAGTAGAAGAGGCAAAAGCGAAAAATGGAAATCCAAAAATGAAGAGAGGACGATAGTATGGAATCAGAAGAGCAATCCAACGTTGGTTTTCATTTTATAGTGGAGTAGATTTGCTTTTGCACCGCTTGACGTTTCGCTTCCACTCTAGAATTCCCATTTGTTCACTCGGTCCTTTATTAAATGGAATTGCGATTTTTACGCTACGAATGCCACAGAAGATAGTTGGAATTGTAGTATTGCACTACTTGACATTTTCCTTCCACCTTGCATGAGCGGTTGAGAAGATGAAATAATCAATTTGTAGATGAACCAACACAATAAATAGTATGAACCAAAGAATGCAATTCTTGAATTTGTAGAAAGCAGTTAGACACGTGTAGTCTGAGATTGCAATGTTAGACTTCATAATGATTCTTGAATGCAGAATATATACACTTAATACAGAATCATAAACATTAAAGCCCAAGAAAAAATTCGTACCTCCACCCATTGATGTTACTCTCGGTTTGCTGCCTTCTTTGATGTTTGGCACTTCCAAACTCTTCCTCACTCTCTGTAGATGGTGTAAACTGAAGGGGTCGAGATGAGTGAGTTTGGGGACCAAAGCCACGGTTTATATAGCCACTAAAAAGCCTCCATCAAGCTGTCAGTGGCTATTCTTTAATGGTGGTTGTTCTGAATGATCATTTCAGACACTAATGGATCACTTTCGGCTGCACAGTGGGAGTAGTGGTTGGTGTGGACCATATCAATTAATAACTCCACATAAAGTGAAGTTTGGTGGAGATTCGTCCAACATTCTCCCACTTGGTCCACACCTTTAATCTTAAGTCTCACCTTGATCCGAAAATCTATATTAAGTAATAAATACATGAATCATGGCGATAGGTCCTCTAAAAACGAGTATTACCTTCCATGTATTACTATGTATTTATTTCTCATTCTTTATGTGTCAATGATCTCTTAATGAATAAACCATATGTTTATTCTTGGTCCTTATTTCTTATACTTCATGTGTTAACGATTTCTTAATGAATAAACCATATGTTTATTCTTAGTTCAACACAGATGAATTTCTCAGAATTAAATTAAAGTGCACATAAATATGAGAAAAACATCACAATAATAAAGAATTTCATAACATTGTCCATACAATGAAATATTACAAAATGGAACCAAGTCCCATATTCACCACATGATCCTTGAATTTTAATGGTGGCATGCCTTTAGTCAAAGGATCAGCAATCATTAATTCAATGCTTACGTGCTCAATGACCACTTTCTTTTCTTTAACACGTTCCCTTATGGCTAAATACTTAATGTCGATGTGTTTACTTCGACTTCCACTTTTGTTGTTTTTAGCCATAAAAACAGCAGCTGAATTATCGCAATACATTTTTAATGGCCTAGAGATAGAATCCATAATTCTAAGCCCAGAAATGAAACTCTTAAGCCATACACCATGTGAAGTGGCCTCAAAACAAGAGATGAACTCGGCTTTCATAGTGGAAGTGGCAGTCAAAGTCTGCTTGGCACTCCTCCATGATACAGCTCCACCGGCCATCATAAAAATGTATCCTGATGTTGATTTGCGTGAATCAACACAACCAGCAAAGTCTAAATCTGAGTAGCCAATCACTTCCAAATTGTCCATCCGTCTATACATAAGCATGTAGTCTTTAGTTCCTTGAAGGTACCTCATAACTTTCTTTGCAGCTTTCCAGTGGTCTAATCCTGGATTACTCTGATATCGTCCCAACATTCCCAGAACAAATGCAATACCCACTAATGGTCCTTGGGTCCAGCTTCTTCTCTTGTGAATTATAAATTCTCACTTCAGACGGGCATCCCCAAATGTGCATATGTCGCAAACTTGGTTTCCAACCTTTCCATAATTCAAATGGCGTTTTAGAAACAGCCTTGGTTGGAACTCGGTTTAATATATACACTGCCGTCTTAAGTGCTTCAGCCCACAAGGATTTAGGAAGATTGGAGCTGCTAAGCATACTCCGCACCATATCCAATAATGTTCGGTTTCTTCTTTCTGCTACACCATTCTGGTCCGGTGAACCAGGCATAGTGTATTGGGCAACAATCCCATGCTCTTGAAGAAACTTTGCAAATGGACCAGGTGCTTGTCCATCCTCTGTGTATCTACCATAATATTCTCCACCTCTATCTGATCTCACGATTTTAATTTGTTTGCCGCATTGTTTCTCCACTTCAGCCTTAAAGATCTTAAAGGCATCTAATGCTTCGTACTTGTTATGAAGCATGTATAGATACATATATCGTGAGTAATCATCTATAAAGGAGATGAAATATCTCTGACCATGTGAGTCCATGTCTGGACTACATATATCCGTATGTATGATTTCTAATATGTCTGAACTCCTATTAGCACCTTTCTTTGACTTGTTGGTTTGCTTTCCCTTTATGCAATCCACACAAGTCTCAAAATCAGTAAAATCTAGAGTATTAAGTACCCATTCTTTCACTAATTTTTTAATTCTATCTATGGAGATATGACCTAATCTCCAATGCCATAATTTAGAGGAATCCTCATTAATAACACATCTCTTAATGCCAGTGTGAACATGCATTGAATCATAAGTGGCATTGTTTTGTAAATTAATTCGATAAAGACCATCAGACAAAATACCATTCCCAACACAATCAGATTTATAAAATAAACTGAATGATGTTTCTAAAAATTGAAGGGAATATCCAAATGGTACAAGTCTTGAAACTGAAATCAAGTTTCTAGAAAAACTTGGAACATAAAAGGTCTTTTCTAATTTTAAAACAAAGCCACTACTTAAAGTCAAATTACATGTTCCTATAGCTTCCACATGTGAGCCCATCTTATTTCCTGATAAGATGCTTTGCTCACTTCCCACTGGTTTCCTTAGGTTTTGCAAACCCTGCAAGGAATTCGAAATGTGGATTGTTGATCCAGAATCAATCCACCATGTGTTAATATTGACATTAACTATATTAGATTCATAACAAACAAAAGAGGTTGGATTACCTTTGTCTGCAAGCCATTTCTGAAATTTAGCTTCTTCATGTGTCCCTTCTTTTTACAAAAGAAACACTTAAGCACTTTCTTAATATCAGCTCTGGGAGGCATTTTACCTTTCCCTTTCTTATTAGCTTAAGATTTACCCTTTTTATTGTCCTTTCCGTGCGTTGCCAGCATTGCACTTTCACCCTGTTCCATCACCAGTCTCCCTTCCTCTTGAACACACATGGTCATGAGTTCATTTATTGACCACTTATCCTTATGTGTATTGTAGGAAATTTTGAAGGGTCCGTATTGGTGCGGAAGGGTATTTAAGATATAGTGCACCAGGAAGGACTCCGACATCTCAACCTCCAATTTCTTTAATTCAGCCGCATTGTCCCTCATTTGCATGATGTGCTCGAGCACACCACTCACATTGGTGAGTCTTAAGTTTGAGAACTTCATAATCAGGGTGCTTGCTAAAGCCTTATCTGAAGTGACGAATTGTTCATCAATGGCTTTTAGCAAGTCTCGAACATTTTCATACTGATCAACTGAACTACGGATACCAGCAGAAATTTTAGTCTTTATGAACATCGTGCTTAAACGATTAGATCGCTCCCATCGTTCATAAAGCCTGATGTCCGCTACAGTGCTGGTTTCCTTAATGGCAGGTGGTTCGTCTTTCCTAATAGCATAATCAATGTCCATCCACCCTAAATGGAGAAGAACTCTCTCCTTCCATATCTTATAATTGTCCCCTTTGAGTTCAGGGATTTCACAATGAAAATCAGAGAAATTTGTAGATGGTATAACTGCATTATAGATTACATCTTATGTCATAAATTGAGGCCAAAATAAAATTTCATGCTTTACCAATGTAAATCATGCTTAAAAATTGAATCTAAAGACATAAAGATTGCCTGTGGGCTAAATCTTTAATTCAAGCAGATTCAATTATTTTTTATGATAGAATTCATCAAATTCTATCTAAGGTTAAACTTTATGATAAAACTATCAAATTATTTACTTAATTCATAATACCTGTGGGTAAATTATGAATAATTTGATATTTGATCCTAATTAATCATATAAATATAATAAAAATTCCTGTGGGATAAAATTTATTATATTAAATATAATTAATTACAATTAATATCTAAATATTTTTTATGTGATCCTTGTCAATCATAATATATAATTTTACTCAATTAGAGATGCTGTGGCTATTCTCTAATCAATAAAAAATTATATGGATCACTTAGACATTAAATCTTTTATGCATTAACTTAATATGAGAATAATCATAAATTGCATAATTATAATTAAAACCAACATGTTATTATTATGCACAAATATTATCAGAATTTAGCATAAATATTGCATAATTAAAACTATACTATTATGCATAACATTTAAATATAAACTCATCAAAAATTGCATGTATTAATATAGAGCAAAAATAATTAATTCATGCAAACTAAATATGAGCATATTTAATAAAATTGCACAATTTAATAATCTAAATTACATATAATATAAACCAAATAAATAATATATGCATAAAGATTGAGCAATATTAGACATATTTCAAAAAAATGCTTAAATAGGAAAATCCTTAAAAATCCTCAAAAATATTTCTGGATTAGCTAAACTACATGTCGTTTTTCCTTAGTGCGAAAACTACATGTCTTTTTTCATCTGCCTTTAAAAACAATAGCTACTAAACTACATGTCGTTTTTCCAAAACTAACAAAAACTACATGTCGTTGAGGCTAGACGAAATCAATACTCTTTCCGACTAAACTACATGTCGTTTAATCAATAGCATGTAGTTTTGGTCGTCTTCAACCTCCAGACTGGTTTGCAGAATCCGATTCACAGATGATTTTTGACGTCGAAAAACATGTTTTTAATCACAGAAAGCTTAGAAAAACTATTTCCATATTATTTCTAAACTTTTTTCGAATTAAAAACATTCAAAACTCAAAACTTAATTTTCTCAAAACTTTCGGTCAAAAACAGAGATGAACAGAGAGTTCACAAAAACATCAAGACAGAGATATATTGGGCTCTGATACCAACTGTTAGACTTCATAATGATTCTTGAATGCGGAATATATACACTTAATACAGAATCATAAACATTAAAACCCAAGGAAAAATTCGTACCTCCAGCCATTGATGTTACTCTCGGTTTGCTGCCTTCTCTGATGTTTGGCACTTCCAAACTCTTCCTCACTCTCTGTAGATGGTGTAAACTGAAGGGGTCGAGATGAGTGAGTTTGAGGACCAAAGCCACGGTTTATATAGCCACTAAAAAGCCTCCATCAAGCTGTCAGTGGCTATTTTTTAATGGTGGTTGTTCTGAATGATCATTTCAGACACTAATGGATCACTTTCGACTGCACAGTGGGAGTAGTGGTTGGTGTGGACCATATCAATTAATAACTCCACATAAAGTGAAGTTTGGTGGAGATTCGTCCAACATGCAAAAGCTACGGCCCATGTATTTTACATAGCCAAAAAAATTACCTTTAATGACAACTCAGATGTCTCAAACTTAACTTTTATATAATTAAATAGATATTATAAAATTTGGTTTATTAAAAGAATTTAAAATTAGAATTTCTTACTAATCAAATTTTATTATATTAATAAAATAAAAAATGTACTTTACAGTACGCCACTTTTAAACAGACGTACTCGTTCCAATTTATGCTGGCAGTGTTACATGGTAAAAAAACAAAAAATCTTCCCAACCTCCTACTATTCATCCACACTCCACACTCCATCTTTTTTTTAATTTTTTTTTTAATTTTTTTTATTAAATAATTTTTATATGAATAGTGAATAAAAAATTTAAAATAATTTAAAAAAAAATAAATTCAAAAAGAAATTTTAAAAAAATATTAAAAAATATTTAAAAATGTGGAGTGTGGAGTGTGGGTGAATAATAGGAGGTTGTGTAGCAAAACTCGTAAAAAAAAGCTTCAAAGAAGCCTGCAATTCTATCACTTTTTTGTTTTTTTAATATTTACATAAAAACGGATGATAATTATAAAAAAAATATTAGTTTTCAGAAATAGATATACATGAAACTGAACCCCAAGTTTCTTGGGAAAATCCAACCAACTGCATGGGATCTTTCACGTCATACTGCTGACGATGGAAGTATCCTTAAAACTACGTCAACACGGTATTAGGAGCTGACCGCGGCCTACGAAGGTCAGCTGTAATTTATTTATTTAAACAAGATGTAAGTAAAACTCTTATATATTTTTGAATAAAATATATTTGTCATTTGGATCTTAAACTACTAAAATGACATGATTATATATCGATTACCGTCAATATTTTTCACGTCTACCTACTCAAACAATTTCAAGTTGATGCTTATCATATTAAGTTAATAAGTTTTAGGACTCGATGCTAAAAATATCTTAAAATATTAGTAAATAGTAATAATAATTTATGAATAGTAGTAAAATATTTTGAGTTAAGATATTTTATTAATTTTGAGAAAGGAGAGAGAGAAAATTGAATAAAAGTATTATAAAGTAAAAAATTGTTTTAATTTTAATTTTATTTTAAAATTTAAAAAAATTATATTATTTTTTATGTACGGCTTTGTATGCAAAAGAAACCCTTGAATGAAGCCATCGCATGGGCCACACCGTTCACAAATTTGATAACATATGTTTGTGCTTATATGATATGCATATGCTTAGCATACAAGTGTACAAGTATTCGCAGCAGAAAATATAAAATGTATGAATAACAATTGTTAGATTAGTATGAGAGGAAATAATTCATAAAATCGACGTCTAAAGTCATCCTGTTAGGGACCCCGGTCTTGTCCCTAAATATTAAATCCACGAACTTGCCTTGGGTGATGATGGGACCGAGTGACCTTGCCAACTTGCTTGGTCTTTAGATAATAATGGCAGTGTATGGTGGGAATAATGGGTTCCTAGGTTGATGAAGGTTTATTGTTGAAGTGATGGAATGATGACGATGATGAGTTCGAGTGATCTAATGGATGAATTTGAGTGTTTGATGCAATGTGGAATGAATGGAAGGTTGCCCTCGATGTTGGGGCCAATTGGATGATGATTAGGGTTGGTTTGATGAAGTGTAGCTAGGGTTTTGTGTGGTGGCTATGGAGGATTTCGAGATTAGAAGAGTTGGCTTAGGGTTGGTTTCTAAGATGAGTTGCTAGGGTTTGGGAATGATGTGGTTGGATGAGGCTAGGACTCCTTGATTGATGAGCCACTTTGGGAAAGATGGGAATTAGGTTAAGGATGAAGATGAGTTGTGTTTGAATGGGTCTAGGGTTGTTCCTTGAGTTTAGGGATTTGGAGATGGAAGATGGGATTTGAATATGGCAAGATAGGATGATAGTCTTTGATTGATTTGAGTGATTCTAGGGAATGAGTGATTTGAGGGATTGAATATGGAAGATGAGATTTGATTATGGTAAGATAAGGGAGGTATGATTTGAATATGGCAAGAGGTGGAAAGTCTTTGGTTGACTTGAGAAATTCTAGGAATGGAGTGATTCTAGGGAAGTTGAGTGATTGAAGGGATTGAGATTCGGTTTTGGCTATTGAGGTAAGTCTTGGTTGGATAGAGATATTGTAGGGATGTGGAGATTTAAGGGATTGACAATGGGTTGGCAATTCCTTAAATCAAGGGATATGGATTTGGAAGATAGGTTTGGGATGATGGGTAAGGTGGCTAGGGTTGATTCTAAATGGTAAGAGGCATGAGAGTTGTTGAGAAGTTGGTGTTTGACTAAGGCAATGGATGGATTTCGAATTTGGATTAATTGGAAGATGGGATAAGGATTCCTAAGTGGTAGGAATTACCTTGTGGGAGTCTAGGGTTAAGTTGGATAAGGGGGCTAGGGTTAGCCGAATATGGGAGTGGTTATTGTGATCCCTTGATTGTAGGATCAAATATGGGTAGGTGTCACTTTGGGGTTTAGGTTTAGGGTTGGATGATGGAAGAAAGGTTTAGGGTTTGGAATATGGTGATGGGCGGCTAGGGTTGGCCAAACTTGGGAGTTTGAAAGAGTTTAGGAAAGTTTCCTAAAATCTTGGGATTTGATTTTGGATAGTGTGGTGGCCGGCTATGTGGTGTGATTTGGTCAATTAGGGTTTCCAAGTTATGGGAAACACTAGTATGGAAAGATTGGTGGACGGCTAGGTTAAAATCAAATAAGGCAAGAGTGGCCGAATTTGAATTTGAATGAAGAGGGAATATGTGTTTGGTTAGGATTAGGTAGAATGTGGAAGAAAGCTAATTTAGGTAAGTGGCCAATATGGAAAATGTGGGATTTGGTTAGGTCAATGTAAGATTGAATAAAAGATAGATATGAGGTGATTAAGGTTCCTAAAGTTTAGGAATGGTTTTGGGATTGGTAGGATTTGTGGGATTGATTGGAATGAGTCAACTTTCCCTAAGTTAAAGAAGTTGCCTAGTGAGACTCTTGAGGGATGGCTAGGGTTTGTGGAAGACAAGGGTTCGACTAGGGCTAAGGTGTATGATGGTGGCTAATTATGGTAAGTGGCAATTATGGAAAGATGGGTGGACAAGGGAAGTTTCGGCTAGGTTAAGTGTGGGTGAGGGAATGCTAATTTTGGGAAGTGGAGCTTATGAGAAATATAATGTTTCGGCTAGGGTTTTATGGAGATGATGAATATGGAAAATGGGACAAACAATATGATGGCCAAAATATATGATTGGGACAGATCAAATGGGTGAATGGATTGTGTTTGTGATATGGAAGGATGCAAGACAATGTATGAACAATGAAAAAGTTATGAACAAGGGATGAATGGACTCAACAATTGACTATGAAGACTCTCTTTATGGTTTTTATGGATATTTTGTGAAACCAAATAATACTAAAATTGAGACTTAGGATATCTTTGATTTGCAACAAGTAAAGATGAATAAGATGGAAAACATAAGAACAACTAGAAACGATAAGAACAATGTATTTTTGGGTTTTTGAATATAGAATGGAAAACATAGACAAGAGATTGACAAATGGAATGAAACAAAAATAATACTCATAAGATTGATAGATAATTCACCATCGATTCACGAATTTCACGATGATGAAATAAGATAGATTGAATCACATCTATTCACGAATTTCAAGGTGATGATCCTCTACTAGGGATTCACGAATTTCACCCAAGTAGCCCAAGTGCTAAGCACCGAAAAATGATCTCAATAACAATAGTCTACCCACTTAGGGAATTTGCCAAAAGATGTAAAATGAAATGCCTAAGGGTCCTATTTATAGAGATTACAAAGTGGAAACCCCCAATAGGTCCCTTGAAATATAATAAAATAAAATAAATAAAGATAAATAAATGATATGGTCTTGCATGACCAATGTGGCCCGTGATATGTCTTGGCCCTTGGTTGGCCTTGGCTAGCCTTGATCATGGAAGTGGTCCGATCTTTGTTGTCCATGCATGGCTAGGAGCTTGTCTAGGACCTTGTCCTAGGGCGGTTTTTGATGGGATCCCAACACATCCACAAGTCACGCTGTCTCGACATCACAACCATAGAGTTATCTAGCAAAATCATTTAATCAAATATTTAAAATAAAAACAGAAAGGTAGACCAAAACTGGGACAAGCTCTGTCTCACTCTTTTGAAGGTAATAGATCTCCATGCTCATACTCATCCTCAAAGCTGCCTACATCAACATCAAAATCAATGGTCCAAAAAAAAGGGATCATAGTACTAGCTATAAAAAAAGATAGAATTGCCGGCATTCGATAAACGTCGCTTTTGCTGGCGTAACCATCCGCCGGTAGTGGGTGGTCGCTATTTTTACATACCTGAAACGTTTTTTCAAACGCCGGTACTTGAAAATCTCATTAGCAATATCTGTATACAATTTAGCGGCATTTCTTTAAATGCTGCCAGCTTTTCTAAATTAACGGGGTTTATCAAAACGCCGTCATTAGTTCGTTGTCATCATATTGCATAAAATAGAGGCGTTACAATAAACGCCGCTGCTAGTACACTGCCGGTGCATCATATAAATTGACGGCATTTATTTAAACATCACCAATAGTACGTTGCCGACACATTAAATACATTAACGGTGTTTATATAAACGCCGTGACTAATATAGATAGCGGCGTTACAATAAACGCCGCTGCTACTATGGTGTTGGAGCATCATATAAATTGGTGACATTTATTTAAATGTTGTTAAATATTTTAATATAAACATTAATAATTAGATCTTTGATTTTCTATGATCCACAATAATAAAAAAATAATGATAATTAATGCGTACCTTTCTCTATCTGTTTGATGAAGAAATTAATCTAATTATGAAAGAATGATCACCCAAGCAACTTAGCTTTATAAGTGTCTCCCGATGGCTAGAGGCATTCCAATGTTGTAGGTGAGAACCCTTTAACATCTCAGCACTATTTATAAACTTATGGTCATCAAGAAATCTAAAATTTTGTGTTTGACTGTTATTAGAGATATAGAGTTAATCTTATATTTTAGGAGTTTTCTTATCCCATTATAACTCATCTATTAACTGATAAGTTTTGAGTTATTTCAAACTCTATCAAAATGAGTGTGTGGGATATAGAGTTTAAATAAAACTCTTACATTCTCCCACTTGGTCCATACGCCCATAAAATAATATTTTCTGTTAATGGTTTATTACAAGAAATTAACCATATTGCGCAAATTCATTTCCTGAAATTTTTCATAGCTCAAAATATATTTCATGAGTTCCGTAATATTAATGTCAAACCAACTACCAATGCGAGTTATGGCTGTCCTCTGTTATATGATCAACAAATTTCCATTCATGTACCATAACACCAGTAACTTAATTTAACACGATCTTTAATTGGGACAATTAAAGCTAATACTGTAATACCTTGGGTTTCAATTCATGTATATTGTAGTCATTATCTTGTCATCATTCATCCACACCATTTAATGTACATACAAAGTGGAAAGATAAGAAAACAGAAAGAACCAAAATAGATATCTTTCAATTTCCAATAACAAAATACTCAGCATATCAATGATATCTTTAACACCTTCACATCATGGGTATAAGCATATGATCCATCTTTTCAACATGTCCCTTAAAGTATAATCATTAATACACTATTGTTATGGACATATTTGTTTCTGTACTTTCTTCGTAACTTATTTATTTAAATTTTCATTAAATACTAGTCATTCAGGAAAAAAAAATATTCTGAGGAATTTCTTACAATACTTTCTTAGCAGTTTGGCTGTAAGTTGACAATTCCAAGTCCTAAAATAAATTTCCTTAGTCAGATACCATGCATTGTGGTCTCAAAGCATTCTACAAATTCAATCCCCATTGCACATGAAGCATTAAGAGATTTGCCTCATACTTTTCCAGAAAATAACTCCACTAGATAGCAAATACATAACCATAACTGTATTTTCTATCATTAGAGTAATCTCATAAAATAGGGTATGAATATCCAATTATCTTAAGAATATCAGTTCTTCTTAAAGCAACAATATAGTCTTTAATTTCTTGCAAACAATCTTGTACTCTTATCACAGCTTTTGACTCAAACATCCTTGGGCTACTTTGGCAATAACCAAGAATGCCAACTGAAAAACTGACATTCAACCTTATACAGGTATGTGCAATCATCAGATTTATTATAACAGTCAAAAACAAAATTTTCTTAACAACCTAATCAATTTAATGACAATATAAAATATTGAGCATGTCACATTTTATTTTTAAAGCATCTATTGAATAACAATTCTTCATGTAAAATCTTCCAAAATCTTATGCCACTATACTAAGACAATCTTAACACTCATCGTTTTGGTATTAAAATTTAATCCCAATTACGAAAGATGTCTCGTTCATAAATTTCATCTTTAAAGTTCTTTAGAGACATAACTTTAATGTCATACTACAAATCATAATTCATACTTACCAAAAGTCATATACTTACATTCTACAATTATTTTCACATCCCTTTGATGTAACTCTAGACCATAATGAGTTACTAATGTCATAGTGATCCTGTAACATCCCAGATTTTAGTGTATTTTTAATGAATGATTTATTTAATTTATTTAGTGATTGATTATCTTGTTTAAAAATTTTGGGAGTTTTTAAATATTATTTTATAATATTTTAAATTGTGAAAATTAATTTTTATGATGTTTTCTTGATTTTATTTACTGTATTGGCATTTAAAATGATCTTTAATTTAAATGGGTTGGTTTATGGGCTTTAAAATAGTTATTATTTTATTTAAATATTTCACTGCATTTGGATTATTTTATTTAGCTTTCAGTTTTAAAATCCTCTTCGTTGAATTTTTCGAGACCCAAGATGAAAAGACTGGATCTCACTTTTTCCCTCCTCTTTTTCTTTTCTTCTTCCTTTTCTCTTCTTTTTCTTTCTCCTTCCCACGTGTGTCGACCCTCTCTCTCTCCTCTCTACCCTGCGTTTCGGCCATCCCCACGCAGCGCCGCCTCCGGCTGCCCGTGGTCTATACCGCCGACACCACCGGCTTCCCCGTACGCCGGCGAGTCAGCCCACCAAATATCAGGCCGACTAACGCCGCCGTTAGCCTCCGTGAGCCGTGCGAAGCTGTGAGCTTCACTTCGCCGTTCCGCCACCGTCCGGCCACCATTGGCCACCATTTCTTCACCACATCTTCACCGGCTCACTAGGAAACTTTTGGACCCAACCCCGACCCCGATCCGTCGCCAGAGCCGCCCCATTGAACTCCAAACCCGATTCGAGTTTCTGGCCTTCTACCGCCCATTCGGCCGCCACCCATGGCCAACCTTCGATACCATTAGCTTCACCACACTTCATAGGCCCTACCCTATCAATTTCAAGTCTTCGTTTGACTTCGTTGAAATTTGGGTATACAGTGTATTCGGCCACAGTGTTTTTACACTGTTGTGTTGCCTTCCAGCCGCCTTTTGCACCTCCACGATCCTCCTAAAAATATTTTAAAGCACTGTAAGTATTTCTTCAAAAGACTTGTAAGATTTAATTATATTTTTACAATTTACTGTTATATATATATACTGTATCCTGGTTGGTTCCGGACTGAGTCCGAAGAGTTCGGGGGTGGATGGTTTGAGATGGAGTATTTGTGTATTGTTGTTTACTTTTGTGCTCTGTTTGGTAATTGGTTGGTTTCATGGCATTGTGCACGCATGCGTGAGTGTGTATTTTTGGAAACCGTGTTTATGGGAAAAGGCTTTTCGGGTGTGTGTGTATCACCCCCAAGCCGAAGTGGGGTATTATCTCGGTGGAGCTCCTCTGGGCACTCGGGAGCAGAATATACTGAGTGTCGTCCCCTAGAGCTGTTGCTCGGGACTTGGACGAGATGGTAGCGCTCTCGATCCGACTCCGTGATCCCTCGGGCTGGTGGGGATCAGAGGATGCTTGGCTATGTACGCAGTGGGCGCGGAACTGGACATCACTCGTGTTGTGTCACTCGCATGGTTGCTACCTGTGGTGTGACGAAGGGATCTAGTATATGTGGATGGTCCCTAGCGGAGGCCATGGTGCATACGGATAAATTGGAATTAATGTAACTATTCCTGGATATTAATTTGTGCCAAATTGTGATTTTTGGCGTGCGTGGTAAAACTTGTGATTTTAAGAGAAATGGTGTTTTTCTTGGGTTTTGGCGTTTGGATCATCATGTGCATAGATCGTGTTGGTTGCATTTATATATTTATGTCTTGGGGTATTTTTGGGTTTTACTTACCTGCGATACCATTTTCTGGCACTGTAGATTTTGGTGTTGTTGATGCAGGTTGAGGAGGCTGAGCCTGAGGAGTTGGCTCCACCGGAGGAGTGATCTGGGATCACTCGGGTTTATGTCTTTTCAACTCTTGTATTATTTTAAGGATATTTGGCTATATTTTATTTGTATTTTTATTTGGTGTTGTTGTGAACAAGAAAATTGTATTATGTTGACTTGTGGATTTCGGTACTATTTTGTATTGTATTAAACTCTGGTACTTAGTTATTTGACTTAACCATTCCGCTGCGTATTATTTATTGTACACGTGTTGTTTGTTGCACACACTTGACACTTGTCGTTGGGATGCATGACTGGGTTGTTATCATCCTGACGTCACAATTCCCGAGGCTTTTTATACGTGAGAGTCGGGGCGTCATAGATCCCTAATGAGTTCTTTTGAGTTTAATAGAAAATCTATCTAATCAAGGCTCATTTATGAGTGAAATCCTTAATTGCAAGTCTAATTTTATATCGTTCAATATTGCTTTTAAAGTTAGGATTTTGTCTCCAACACTCATTCGCATTCGATTTTTTTATACATTTCAGGCAATTAGACGAAATTATAGACTTTAAATTGATTCATGGATTTCAATCACTCTTTTATGCATCGGTCTTTTATAAAATCACTTATTTCTATAATTTGTGAAAACATATGGAAACCTTCATTTAGTTCTATGTCAAATTCAAATTTTGAAAATACACCAAGTAACCAAAAAATAAATCAAGAAGATCACATGAGGTTACCTGTTCTGGTGTCTCCATGGCCAATTCTCCAGCAGTGTTTCTCTGATGAGGTGGATGATCATTGCTTATTGTTCCATGTTATCATTAAGATAATTATAAAATGAACTATAAGCATTTTCGAAATACAAGAATGCACTTCACAACAATCGCATCTCTAGTTTCTATACTCCCACTGATTTTGCCAACCATAAGAAATTTGACATTTTAATTTCTCTGGATAGGGGCAATACAATCTAAATCATTTAGATTTCCCTGAGTAATCAATAATGTACTCATTAACTATTATACGATCCAACTTTCTTTCATTTGTATTGTAAAGTCTTACTTTAGATTGACTGTCCATACATGCATATGCCTTAAATCAAGTTCCACAACTCAAAAATCTGAGGCTACTTTTTGGGAATACAATTTAAGATATAAACCATTGTCTTTACTAATTTTACTATACATCTTTTCGAGAAGTTAACAAAATAGGTCAATGTTATGACCTAACTCATAATACTTTTCTTGGCACTCATTACTTCAATCCAAGTCGATGATTTTCTCCTTTCTACCTAACTGCATTTCCTCACCATGAGAAGTACCTCAAGAATTACTAATGGTTTGAGACTTCTCACTGACATGGGTATGTCCAACAAGAGCCACATAACATCATGCCAAATTATGTAGCAGATAGATACATCCATACCATGAAAATTATTTATGAAAGTAATGAAATACTTATATCTATCAAACATTATAGAGAAAAGGTTTACTTGCGTTTATATGCATTATCTCAAAAAACTCTCTATTCCTTGTACCATCTTTTCTTAATATGTCTGATTTGTTTTCCTTTTATACAAATCAATACATATCATGAGATTAGAAAATCTATATGCGGAAATATTTTATTTACTAATCTCTACAACTTTTCTTGGAGATATTCTCCAAACTTTTATGTCACAAATTATGTTTCAAATTCTATGTCACAAATTGTAAAAAAAAAAAAAAAAAAATTCATAAATCATTTTTCATTTGGTTTCAATACATGCCTCATGAGTGAATAGGAGAATTTTTAACTATAGTACTAATATGAAGGCATGACAAAAAAAAATTAATTGGAAAAAAAAATGGAACAAACAAAAATGACATTTTGAAACAATCTGAACATTTGTGCTCGAGTTCAACCACTAAAATAAGTATCAACATTTATAGGGTTTGATTGAAACTTATATACAGACAAATAAATATGAACATTTGCACTTTAATTTAATCGAAAAGAATGCATAAACATCTTTTAGATCTGATTCGAAACTTATTCACAAAACAATTTACCCTTCCCTTCGAATCACGTCTCATGCTTAGGGCATCTAAACCTTCATGTGTCATTATTTCTTTCAAATTTCAATTGATACAATTCTTATATTTTCGTCACCATCATTTCATTCCTTTCTCAAAAGATACAAATGATTTTTCATACAAATTACCAAAATAAATTTGTATCTAGCTAACAATCATACTGCCAACTTGTTCATATCTCATAATGATGCCTTTGAAGTAAACCATTATGCACAAATATAAGAAATTCTTATAGTTTGATGTGTAGCAATTAATCCAATATTCTTAAATATTGTACTTTTCTTACCGTTTTCACTATTCTCAATAATAATTGATATTAAGACTTAAAATGGATAAACCAGGGTCTAAAACTCTTACTATAAATTTGACATACTCATGTTTATCTATAATAGAGTCCATTCCGTACAGAAAATCTTATAAAGATATTTGTATACTTACTAAAAAAAATATTTTAATCACATTAATGCTTTGAGTTCAACACTCACAAACAATAATTAGAATTTAAAGAATTATGGATGAACTAGTAGTGTTATCAAAATCCTCCTTTGGGAGTAGATCTTGACACGTAAAGTATTCACTCCACCATATCCACCTCACTACGGAGTTTAATGATTTGTCACTAAAAATTAAGAAAATCTTGTACCTTTGGGCAACCAATCTTTTTTTTTTAATTTTGATGTGAATCATTTGCCCCATATTGGATAAACAAATATATATGGCATGGTAATAAGAGCCAAAATAAACTATTCATTCATGTATTTAATAATAATAACATGTATAGAGAATTTAATAAAATTTAATACATGTATTTAACAATAATAACATGCATATAAAAGAAAATAAAATTTCAGATTTTTTTTTTTAAATATTAACGGGCTGAGCCACAACAGTGGCCCATTTATTTTCTCTTTATCTGGGCCAAGGTCCACGGCCTAGGCCCTTTACAAATCAAAAACCACAAATAGGGTTTCTTCTTCTTCCTTACACACACAGCGCCGCATTTCTCTTCTTCCCTCAACAGTCAACACGCAGCACCGCACCTCTCCTTTGGTTTGGCGCAACTGTGGACGTCGCCTAAGAGGAAGAGATGGTATGGCGTCCTAGCCTTCTCCCACTGCTGATGTCCACCTCCATTCATGGTTGTCTCTTTCTTTTCTTTTCTTTTTTGTTTTACCATAATAATCACCGTGGCCACTGGGCTTTTAAAACCCTCTACGCCGCCAACCTAGAGGCGTATGTGAGAACCTCCTCGTGGTGCCAAAAAACCTCTTGATTTTTGTACCAACAAAACCCGAGGAAAAATCGCTAACGAATAACATCCATTCAGGGCTTCACAGTCCTTTACGCCACCTCTTTTCACGGCACCGTACGTGGCAGTTACCAGCACAGTAACACCGGCTACCATACACTGCATATTGCCGACCCACATGGCAACCCTTTTCCTCAACTCCCTCTTTTTCCATCTTGTACACAATACAAAGAAGGATAGTTCATAGTTCATGAAATTTGAAGCAATTTCAAACACATATGCATAACATACTTGGTGGAATAGTGTGGAAAGATCTAGAATGATTCTTGTAACCGAAAACATGCAAATATGTAATTTTCTCCATTATACTCTCCTCTGTGTATAAGCCCTCACTTCACTTTTAAATCAAGCAGAGGCTCGTGGTGGGTTAACTCCAGTCCCTATTGGTAGAGGTCCAGTCTCAGTGAACCACCTATTTTTTGCAAATGATAGCCTTTTATTCTGCCAAGCAAATCCTGAGGAGCTTACATCTGTGCTTAACATCCTAGACCTCTATGAGAAAGGCTCGGGACAAGTGTTAAACAAGGAGAAATCTTCTATCTTTTTCAGCAAGAATACAGACCTTGGGATCAAACAACAAATTTTACAGCAGGCTGGTGTGAAATCCTCGAGCAACTTTGAAAAATACTTAGGACTACCCACTTTGGTGGGCAGAACTAAGGTTGCTTCATTCCATTCTCTTGTTGATAGGACCTGATCTAGAATCACAAATTGGAGAAACAGGTTCCTCTCTACTGCAGGGAAAGAGGTTCTTCTCAAAGCTGTTTTTTAAGCCATCCCTACCTATGCTATGGGCACGTTCCTGCTACCAGCTTCCATAACTAAGAAACTTAACTTTATGCTCAGGAAATTCTAGTGGGGCTTTAATGAAGACACTTCTAAAATCCAATGGGTCAACTGGAAACAGCTCAGTTATGGTAAGGAGTTAGTGTGACGCCCCCAAATTCCGCTTGGGATTGGACGGACATTTGAAGCGTCGAGAGATGCAACACAAGGTTACGTATCTCCGTTCATGACATATAAGATGCAATGTTCTTAACATACATCTAGCATTATGCAATATTCGCAGCGGATAATTTTTTTCTTTAGCAATACTATGCACCAAATTCAAATATCCCAAAATGCTTAAAATATACTTTATACATAAAGGCATACTAAATATCGGAGATCACAATACTAGTCCACAATGATTGTGATCAAATGAGTACTGAAGATGTAACTTCATAGTACATATAGTAATTTTAAGTTAACTACTATATTAACCTTGAAACCACACTGTCGCTTAATCGACCGTGTCCAGTTGGCTGTTTCCCAGTTCTTCTTTAGATCCTGTAACAAAATCTACCATTCGGGGGGAATGGTAGTTGGGACTACCATAGTGAGATTTGATTACAAATCTCAGCAAGTTAACATAAAACATACACACAGGTTAATAATGCATGCATGACAGTAAAATCATAAGTACATAATCAAAATCGTAATTAATCATGACATATGACATAACTTAAATTTGAAACATAACATGAACATGAATGAACTGAACTTCACTTACTTGTAATAGACTTGATCTGACTTGACTTAACATGACATGAACTTGAAACATAACATTGTCATGGACTTGATCTTACTTGACATAGACTTGAAACATAACATGAACATGAACTTGAACATAACATGAGTTTGAATTCTTTTTCATTTAACTTGATTAACATAACATATGGCATAACTTAAACTTGAAACATAACATGAACATGAATGAACTGAACTTGACTGACTTGTAATAGACTTGATCTGACTTGACTTAACGTGACGTGAACTTGAAACATAACATTGTCATGGACTTGATCTTACTTGACTTAACTTGACATAGACTTGAAACATAACATGAACATGAACTTGAGCATAACATGAGTTTGAATTCTTTTTCATTTAACTTGATTAACGTAACATGTGGGTGCTACATGGGTCCCCTAGAGCCATGTGTCCCTGCCGATTACCGCATCACATCACAGGTATCTACACCAGCTGTGAGTGCGTTAATACATACTCCACAATTGTTGTGGCCCCATGTATTCTACGTGTCACAATTGCTGTGTCTCACGTAGTGTATGTGCCACAATTGCTGTGTCTCACGTAGTGTATGTGCCACAATTGCTGTGACCCCATACTTCATGCTCCACAGTTGTTGTGGCCCCATGACTTATTAAAATAAAATGTGGCTCCATCGGCGTTAGTGCCTGGTGCGCTCCGGTGACCAGCTAGTTAGGTCCCATTAGCAACCTGTTGACTATACTTCGTCAACCCAGGGAATTTCACACCTATTTAGACACTCCAGCGTGAACAAAGGAGTTTTACTAGGATATTTTCTCATCCTAGTACTTAGGATCGTGATTGACATGAATAACTTAACATGATTGTTCTTGAAATACATAAACTGTATTAGAAACATAATGTGACTTGAATATGAAAGGACAAAAGTCCTGATGTAACACAACATTACATTTTTAACATAACATGCTTGCAACAGTGAATATACATTACATGACATACATGACATTTCATTTTTTCTGATAATATCTTGATGAATTTTTATCGTAGAAATGAATAGTACTCACTAAGTAAGTTCCCAGGAAAGATCAATCTTTCCTAGACAGAACTTCTAGATTCCCAGGAAAGATTGGAGGGTCACGATGGACACACTTAGGAATTTCCAATCTCCTTAGACAGAATCTCCTTAGATTGTATGTATTCACGCTACTTGCAATGTATAGAAATATGTGACAGAATATTTTGTGTAACAGATGAATAATTCATGACAGAATAAATTATGTGTAACATATAAACATGTAATGATTTGGCATAGCACATATAGTAACATACATACATATATTGTAGTTCATTTACTTATCACCCATACATAGTAAACTGCTAGTAAGTTAAAAGCTAACTTACCTCTGTCTTCGCGTTTCTAG
The DNA here is from genome assembly GCA_029856935.1 of Cyclocarya paliurus. Lineage (NCBI taxonomy): Eukaryota > Viridiplantae > Streptophyta > Magnoliopsida > Fagales > Juglandaceae > Cyclocarya > Cyclocarya paliurus. Next base: position 15,288,886 of record CM056959.1, on the reverse strand, counting down.
GCAAAACTCAAGTGCGATCACGAGAGACTGAAAGTAGTGATTTTTAAATGTTATAACTTAATCACTAATAATTAGAAATATAGAAAAATATCAATTTAAGAGTAAAATTATTAATTCACCTTCTACATGTGGAAAAAGACCATTATAACCCTAACTTAAGGATTTTGTATCCTAACTCCAAAAATTACCAAAATTTATATATCTCATATAGATTTTATTCTGAACTTAAATATGAATTCAGAAAAATTTAAAACTAAACACAACTATTAAAATTCTATAAAAACCGAAACTTATATAGGTCATTTCCCTTGATTTTTGTTTCTAACTTGTTTTGATCAACCTCTTGATCTATGACTTATAAAGATGTGATCTTCAAACCAAAACATCACATGGTTTAAAAAGGTGTCCTAAAACAGATCTAAGCTTTAAACTCAAGATCACATGGTTAAAAATCAACCAAAACATTAATTTATCCAAGAATATCATCACTTGGCCTATTCGAATATCTCCTTACATAAAAATTTCATATCTTTGAAACTAATATCAAATATCTTCAAAGCAACATTATGACATGTACATAAGAAGCTTAGGATCCTCAAATAAAAATATCAAAGTCATTGCAATAAGATTAGACCATAAAAGATTTAAACTTTCTCAAAACAGAAACTGTTTTTCCTCTTCCAGATTCGAAGTTTCTAAATCTAAGAAAATCTTTCACCAAAACTTTTAATCATGTAACAAATCCTCAACCAATAATCATATACCTATGTTAACAATACTCCATAATAATATCGGATCACGATCAATCCATTAACTTTGTTAAAAACTCCAAAATATGACATACTCTCTGGTTATCGTCCAGAATGACCTTTCTGGGTTGTAAACAACTTTTGACTAACCAAATGATCTCCAAATGGAACAAATAAGATATCCACGTAAACTAGACTCAAAAATAAACAACTTTTATGAAGGAAAGTTTATGAGAAAATACTTACAAGAGCTTCAAATAAGGCGTACAAAAGAGTTCATAAAAACTGCCCGAGAGTATTTTTTTGTATTCTAACAAAGCAAAGTGTAAATGAGGGATGATTTTCGTTGGAAGGGGTAGAGGGCTATTTATACAAGTTTTAGAAGATGATAGGTCTGTAATGGAGCTTGAGTAATGATCTTTTCTTCCACTAAAATATACAAGATATTATTTTGTTTTCAAGGTGGAGTCTATAATTGAAAGAGTGGGGTGTCCACTTAGTCATCCACTTCAAAAACATTTTAAGTGCTCTTGAATAAATAAGGTAAGTGGAGGGAAAAATATTTTAGACAAAATTATTGCTAAGGTGGCTAATTTCGTGGGCCTTAATGGGCTTAAACCGAAAGGGCCTAAATTCATGGGTTTTAAGAGGGTTTGGGTTGCTATCAAGCCCAAATCTGATTTCTATTGGCCCAATCAAATATCCAAGGTTAACTAAGTTGGATAATGATGTTTTAACACAAATTTAAAAGATTAATAGCATATGAAAATAATTTAATTAAGCGATTAAATACGATGCTAGAAACTGATTCAATAAGGTTTTGGATAAAACCATATAGGATTTTTGGTTTCTAACACGTTTATGGGTTCTTAGTTGGATTCCAACCATATAGGATTTTCTACGGTTCCTAAAGATAATAGAAATTCCATCATTGAATTTTTAGCGGCTGTTACAGTTAGGAGGCCTCGGCTTTAGAAACCTGAAGAGTTTTAATTTAGCCTTACTTGCTAAGCAAGGCTGGAGAATCTTACAGAACCCAAACTCACTGGTAGCAAGGATACTAAAACAGAAGTATTTTCCTAAGGTTGGTTTTCTAGAAACTCGGCTTGGGACAAGGCCATCATTTGCTTGGAGAGGAATTCATGCAGGGATAGGCCTGTTAAAGAAAGGCCTCTTGTGGAGGATTGGGAATGGCAAACAGGTGAACATTTGGAATGATAAGTGGGTTCCATCCTCCCCCTCTCATAAAGTGCAGTCAACCCGATATGCAGACTATTGGTGTGAAAAAGTCAGTGACCTTATTAATCCCAATCTGAAAGTATGGAAGGATCATCTCCTTATTGAACTCTTCTCTCAGACCACATCAAAGCAATTCCCATTAGTTTGGGTGGGAGAGAAGACAAACTAGCATGGCAATTTACAACCAATGGTTTTTATACTATAAAAAGTGGTTACCATCTCAATAAAGAGATGGACAGTATGCTAGAAGGAGAAACCTCAGTCAAAGCTAAGGAAAATAAAGTCTGGAAGAGCATTTGGAAATTAAAAGTGACTCCTGCCACTAAAATGTTCTTATAGAGAGCTTGTAAGGAAGCTCTACCAACATTAGCAAACCTGAGGAGGAGGAAAGTTGTAGAGCACAGTTTCTGTCTGATTTGTTAGCAGGAACCTGAAACATCTGGCCATGTCTTGTGGAACTGCATTGCTGCCAAAGATGTATGGAGCCAAGGTATAAAGAAGGTGCAGAAGATGTCCATGCATAGTGATTTGGTGGTCAATATATGGTCAAGATTGGTAGAGTCTCTCAGTCCAGAAGAACTTGATGAGGTAGTTGTCACAATGAGGGGACTATGGTCTAGAAGAAATGATGTTGTTCATGGTAAGGATCTTAGACATCCAACGGCTGTTCACAAACAAGCCAAGGCAGAAATCTCTTCATATAGGGAGGCTCTCAAAGTGGGTCAAGGGGTCAGTCTCAAAACTCAAGCAGGGGTCCACAGGTGGACTAAACCCGAGATAGGATCTTTCAAGGTTAACTGGGATGCGAAAGTGAAGCTGCAAGAAGGGAGAATTGGAATAGGAGTCCTGGTTAGAGATCATATCGGATAAGTCATGGGCTGCATGCGTGCAAATAGAACTTTTAGAGGTGGATCCTTTGATGCTGAAGGTTATGGTCTTTTACTGGCTGTAGTGTTCTGCAAAGAAATGGGCCTAACACAACTCTATCTTGAGGGAGACTCAAAGCAAGTAGTGGATTTACTCAAACAATAACAAACGAATAGGAGTTTGGGAGGTTGCCTAGTAGAAGATGCAATGAGGGTTCTTAACACATATGCTACTTGGTCTGTTTCACATGCATACCGAGATGCCAATACGGCAACCCATTACTTAGCTAAGGATGCTCTTAATTCTCCTGAGGATGTGTACGATCTTGAATTTTGTCCTCCATGTATTCTTTCTGTTGTAACAAAAGAAATGGAGTAATTGTGTTACCTGCTTCATGCAGAGTGGTTTGTAAGTGATTATTATGATTAATGAAATTAGTGTCTTACTCAAAAATAAATAAATAAATAAATAAAGCCTATAAATACGGTACTAGCCTTTGGCTATTTGTATTGAGGAAGTTGTATGAAATCGAAACAGAATTTCTGAGAAGTAAAAACCTCTCTGTGGCATTTTATCAAATAGGTGTAATGCATTTGTTCTATTCCTTCTTCATGGTGAAAATAAAACCCAAGCAATAACAACATACAGAGGAACGAGAAAATAAAACCCAAGCAATGAGATGCATCAATGCGTCATGGAGTTTCTCTTTCTCCACATATTCAAAATGGCAAAAGTAAAATTCAACACATTTACATAATATCACTTTGTGGATTCTCGTGAAAATCAACCATAGAGTGGAACAACATAAATTGAAGTGTCAGATCAAAAGGATAATATTATCAAATCATAGATATATGCAAATATATATATATATATAGATATATATATATATATATTCACTGTATATTTTATAAAGATCATAAAAAATCTATAACCTGATGCTCTGATATCACATGTTAAATATTTTAACATGATCATTAATAATTGGACTTTTGATTTTCTATGATCCACAATAATAATAAAAACAATGGTAATTAAATGCGTACTTTTTTCCATCTGTTTGATGAAGAAATTAATCTGACTATGAGAGAAGGATCACTCTAGCAACTTAGCCTCAAGTGTCTCTTGATGGCTAGAGGCACTACGATATTGTAGGTGAGAACCCTTTAACCCCTCAGTATTATTTATAGACTTCTAGCCATCAAGAAATCTAAGTATTTGTGTTTGACTATGATTAGAGATATAGAGTTAATCTTATCTTTTAGGAGTTTTCTTATCCCATTATAACTCATCCTATTAACTGATAAGTTTTGGTCTATTCCAAACTCTATCAAGATGGGTGTGTGGGACATAGAGAGTTTAAATAAAACTCTTACAAACGCCACTAATAGTACGTTGGCGACACATTAAATAAATTAATGACATTTAGCTAAACTCTGCCACTAATTCAAATAGTGGCATTACCAGAAACGCCGCCACTAATATAAATAGTGGCGCTATCATAAACGCCGTTGTTAGTACGTTGGTGGTGCATCATATAAATTGATGACATTTATTTAAACGGCACCAATAGTATGCTGGGACACATTTATTAAATTAACGACATTAATATAAACACTGCCACTAATTAAAATAATGGTGTTACCATAAACATCATTGCTATTACATTACCAATGCATCATATAAACTGGCGGCATTTATTTAAATGTCACTAATAGTACATTGGCAACACATTGAATAAATTAATGGTATTTATCTAAACACTACCACGAGTACATTGCCGCCGCAATCTATAAATTAATGGCGTAATGTAAACGCCGCCACTAGTTCGTTGTATGTGCATTTTTTAAATTAATATAAACACCGATACAAATATGTTATCGACAGATTGCATTAATTAACGATGTTTAGATTAATGCACCAATAATATGATATACCACAATAAAAATGAATATAATATATAAATTAATAATAAAAATGATATAATGGGTCATAATTCATATAATAAAAAAATTACAAATAAAATCACATGAAAATAATTTAATAACAACTATATATAAAATTATTACATGTGAAAAATCTTGAACATTTCAACTCACAAAACATTTTAAAACTCTGTTACAGATGAGATTAGCAAAACAGAAATTGTACGGCTTTCCACAGTTCATTACCCAGATGCCTCTCGTAAAGTCTACTTCATTTCTTCCTTTCACAAACAATGCAGAGAAGTGCTTCTAGTACCATAAAGTCCTTGTATATGCATGAACGAGAGACATAAAAAATTGTCAGATAATAGATGGAAAGTGGAAAAAAGTTAACAAAATAAGAAGTAATGATCTTTTTATTTTCCTTTTCCAAACATATATATATATATATATTTGCTATAATTGATTCACTGTGTTAATTAGATCCAACCAACCCAATTCTTTTTGCTGAAAATAATGTAAGACATACGCTCAAATTAAACACAAAAAAATAATGATCACAGGGATAGAGGGAAATATTAATCCCCACTTTCTACATTTCTTCATGTCAACATGTATGGGGTATTGGCAAGAGGGGTTGTGCGATGGAGACTCCATGAGAGCAGCTACAAATCAACGGCAAGGTGGCTGACAGTGGTGCTGAACATCGATCAACGGGGTGGTGGAGGTTTGTTTTTCAACGTCTTTTGTTGCTACTTGCGGTGGCATCGTGGTGCAACTGCAATAAGACATGGCCCTCGGTTTGGAGAACAATGCTCTGTTCTTCTTGCTTAAAATAGAGGCTGCAAGATCGGTATTTATATGCAGGTGGCGGTTGCTGGTTCTTGGCGTCTCACATGTGGCTTCCGATGCAGATTTTCAAGTGCGGAGGATGGTGGTGTCGTTGGTTGGAGGGACTTCCGTTGTGCATGAAAGGACTCGGCTACATTGGGTGGTGGTCATACACGGCTCATGCGATCTGTCATGGCTTTTCTCGTGATGCAGCAGCATGGAGTAAGGACGTGAGGCAGAGGCTCTAGGCGTTGCTTGGTGGTTTGTTGGTTCAGGATGGCAGTGGTGTGGAGAAGCTGTGGAAGTGGGTGGTCTTGTCTGGTTCTCCTCCGATGAAGGTTGACGTGTGCGTGGGTGGGGTTGCATCACGTTGGTTGATAATGATCTGAAACCCTAGAATATTGAGGGAATAAGATGCGCTTCATACTATAATTTGTAGCGATGCCCGTGAGAGGGAAATTTAAATTTCATGAAAATTTGAGGCAGTGTGGAGGCGCCAACTTAAATTTTCATTAGTTTTCATTAGTTCATTAGGCAGTGGTGGAACCACGTTTAGGGCCCCAAAAATTTATGTAAAATTCAATATATTTAGAAATGTCTCTAATTTTTTTTCTTATAGCTCTTAAATTTTATATAATATCTATTTTTAAGGATGTGGTCTCACCAAAATTAAATTAAAATTAATAAGAGAAATAATAAAGTTATTAATTTCTATTTATTTTATATAAAAATGTCATTTAGTAAAAAATGTCGCCCTTCCTCAAAGAAATTGTTGGTTCCTCCACTTTCTTTCTAATTTGTTGACTAATATTATGTATGCACGCCTCTTTCTTTCTAATTTGTTTACTAATATTATACTTTCTCAATACTCTTTGATCCAAATATTCAAATCCTTTATGTAATTGAAATGTTAATATAATATTTTTTATATTATATATATAATATTTTATTATATATTTATATAAAAGATAATGTTATTATAATTTTATGTTAATATAAAAAATATATATAATAAAATATTATAATCTTAAACATGAATATTTATTTGATCATATACTTTAAATATAACATATATTAATAACATTTTATTGCTTAATAAATTCTCAATATATTCATTTTGATAATTATATTAGTAAATTAGTAATACTAATATACATTAGTATATAATGTATATTAATTACAATTTATACTTTATGGTCTTATACTAACACTCTAATACTGTCAGTAATATACTTTAAGTTTATATATAAATTATTATATAAATCATAATAGTATTAGTTATACTAATATTGTATCACTTATGATACTATTAACTATAGTGATATAGTAATACTAAACTATTAATGATATAAACATACTATCAGCACAAACTTTTCAACACCATACTATATTACCAATTAAATTGTGGCTGTTTAGTCAGAGTGCAAGGTTAACGCTTGTAGATCGAATGATCAAGAAATTGCTTAAGATCTTCAACAGCAAATATATAGGACCTGACCAGTACTAGACCTTAAACAAATTTTTATTCCTAATTTTAAATAATAAAATGTAGTTAGATTAATGCAGAAATAGACATTGCAATAACACAGATATATACAACTTGACCACTAAATCTTAATGTATGCAATTTAATTCACTCAAATTTATTAGAACCATTTATTTGACCAAAACCAGATTAAGCCACTGACTGGTGTCAAGAAATAAACCCCTATAATAAAACCCACTAAGCTCTACTTATAGAAAGTAAATAAGATTTTTAAATTTTTCGTAACTACAAATTTATTAAAATCTAAAACTAACTTTTGAGTCATAGGTGGAAGGCCTAGCAAAGTGGCTTTGTAGGTTGGCTTGAGGCTACCAAGTGTTACTCTTCCTTGCAAACACTATGAAATTCCTCCAGCTTTGACTTCTACCAAACTACATCTTCTTCTTCTTTTATTTTTTACTTTTATTTTGTTTTTCATTTCTTCCCAGGTAGCCTTCCGCTCCAGCGATACTTATGTTTCATTATTATTATTTTTTCTTGTTGCATTAATAGCAGTAATTATTAACTTGGTATTGAGTTAGAGAGTATGATAGCTAACTTTTGGTAGGGTCAACAGAAAGAAGAGACAAGAATTAAATGGCTAAGCTGGAAGAAAATGTGTGAGACTGAAGGAAATGGTGGAATGGGTTTCAAAAACTTGCAGACTTTTAACTTGGCACTTATTGCAAAGCAAAATTGGAAACTGGAATGAGGCAATAGTCTTCTTGCTCTCGTCTGAAACAGGCGATTTCGCTCTCGTCTGAAGCAGGTGATTTCGGTGAAGTGAGAGAGTTAACTTCTACTCCCTAGGGGTAGGAAGGTGGTGAATTCGCTACTCTGGTGGCGAGGTTGGGGATGATGGATGACATTGAAGAGATTTGTGACCGATTGAATTTAAATGAGGAAGAATTGAATCCGATTGAGACGAACCTATGTGACCTAGAGGAAGTGAAGAAGAAGGGGGATAGGAGCTTGGTAGGGAAAGTATGTGCGGAGAGGACTATTGGAAGAGAGGCTTTAAGATCAATGATGGAAAAGATTTGGCGTGTGAATAATAAAATGGAATTTCATGAGATAGGAGCAAATTGTTTTGTCATTATGTTCGGGAAGCAGGGAGATAGAAACAGAGTTTTGAAAGGATGCCCGTGGCTATTTGACAACTGTCTCTTTGCACTTAAGGTGTTTGATGGAAGTACACAGCCACATTTGCTTGATTTCTCCAGAGAAAATTTCTGGATTCAGATGTACAATTTACCGCTTGGAGGGATGAACCGTAGTATGGGAGAGTTGATTGGGAAATCAATTGGTAGAGTATGGGAAGTGGATGTACAAGATGATCAAATGGCTTGGGGTAGATGTCTTAGAGTGAAGGTTGAATGTGATTTAACAAAGAAGCTGTCAAGAGGTAGAACAATTATGTTTGAAGGCCAGAGAATGTGGATCCCGTTTAAATATGAGAAGCTGCCAAAAATTTGTTTCAAATGTGGATGCATTCTACATAACAAACAAGGTTGTAATGGGGGAGATACATCTGGAGGGCCAGCTCAATTCGGGACATGGCTGAGAGCTTCTATTGACTATAGGAGAAAGATTGAAAGGAGAAGGGAAACAAATAATCATGACAAGGAAGATGATTCTAGCAATTTATCAAAGGATGAATCTGATGTGGAAGGAAAAAATGAAAATGTTAAAGAGAAGTTTGAAGAAGGGAGGAAGGAAGTGAAGGGAGTTGAAAGGGGGAAGGGAGAGCTATGTGAGGATCAGGGCCAGGTGGAAGGGGTTTTGATAGCAAATTCTGTTGATCAAGCTTCTCCAATAATCAGATCTGTAGAGGAAGGAAAAATAAAGGTTGGAGATAGTAAAAATACAGAGAGTGCTGATGAAACAAATCTGAAGATCCAAGTGCAGGTGGAAAAACAGAAGGGGAGTGTATGGAAGCGAAGAGCACGAGGTAGGCGTGTTTCAGGAGAAGCTCAAAACTCTGTTTTTTCTTTAAAAAGAGGTTTAGTGGATGTTGATGAGGGTGATGAGGGTGATGAGGGGGAGAAAGGTGAGGGAAGGGACAAAAGGCCTAGAATGGATCCTGATGTTGGTGGATTTATGGTAGTTGATTTAATGGCGGAGGCTGTGAAGCAGCCCCGCCAATCATTATGAAACTACTAAGTTGGAACTGCCGAGGGCTTGGGAACCCTCGGACAGTTCAGGACCTTAGCAATTTGGTTAAGGAAAAGTCACCCAATGTTGTGTTTCTAATGGAGACCTTGATTAAAAGTAGGAGAGTGGAAAATGTGAAGTATAGACTGAAAATGGAGGGATGTTTTTCTGTTGATCCGATTGGGAGAAGAGGGGGATTGGCTTTGGTCTGGAAAGAGAAGGATGTGGTTGAGGTTCTGAATTACTCGCAGTGGCATGTGAGTGCAAAAATTCATGAAAAAGATGGGAAAAGCTGGGTGTTTACTGGTTTTTATGGGCATCCGGATACTGTTAAAAGAAATAAATCATGGGAGCTCTTGTCAGTTTTAAAACCAGTTGATGATTCAGCTTGGTGTGTAGCAGGAGACTTCAATGAAATTTTGACTCAACATGAAAAGGTGGGGGGAAGGTTGAGAGCTGAAAGTCAGATGGTACAATTTCGAGAAGTTTTGGAGAAAAATGGATTGTTTGATGCAGGATGTGTAGGGAATCCATTTACTTGGAGTAATGGTCACACGGATGAGACCTTTACAAAGGAGAGACTTGATAGATTTGTTTTGAATAATTGCTGGAAAAACATGTTTTCAGAAGTAGTTGTGGAGGCGAATGTGGCTAGATGCTCAGATCATAAACCAATTATGCTCACTGTCATGGGGGAAAGGAGAAGAAGAAGGAGAAGACAATACTTGTTTAAATTTGAGGCAAGCTGGATAAAGGAGGAGGAATGTGGAAGGATGATTGAATCAGTGTGGCTAAGTAAAAAGCAGTCTCATGAGCCTATGAAGCAAGTGCAAAATTTGTTAAAGGTGTGTAGTGGAACTTTGGTGAGAGGTTTTAGGGAGAAAGACAGGGAAAGAAATAGTAGCATAGATCAGATTACAGCAAGATTAAAAGTGTTGCAAGAAGTGGAAGGACCAGAAAATATAGTAGAAATACATGAGTTGCAGCAAGAAGTGAGGAAGTTGTTGGAACAGGAAGATATAAGGTGGAGGCAAAGAGCAAAAAGAAACTGGTATAGTCTAGGTGATAAAAATACAAAATTTTTCCATGCGTGTGCCAGCCAAAGAAAGAGGAAAAATCAGATCTTAGCTGTGGTAGATTCCCAAGCTGAATTAAAAGAAGGAGATGAGGAGATAGCAACAGCTTTTAGACTTCACTTTTCTGAAGTTTACAAGTCTAAAGTACCTGATAGGGAGATTATGGAGGAGTGTGTGCAGGCTTTGGAGTGTCGGATTACCAGTGGAATGAATGAGGAGTTGGAAAGAAGGTTTACAAGGGATGAAGTGGAGGTAGCTCTAAAGCGGATGGGGCCTTATAAATCACCTGGACCAGATGGATATAGTGCGTGTTTCTACCAAAATTTCTGGAGTACTATTGGAGATGATATCTGTGATGCAGTTCTCAGCTTCTTAAATGGGGGCAGCTTAGAAAAATCTGTGAATTTTACTTATGTGGCATTAATTCCAAAGGTTGCAGATCCAAAGAAGGTAGGGGATTTTCGGCCAATAAGTCTATGTAATGTGATGTATAAGCTGATTTCGAAGACCATGGCAAATAGGTTGAAGAAGGTGTTACAAGTTATCATCTCGAAGAACCAAAGCGCTTTTATTCCAGGAAGACTGATTTCAGACAATGTTATTGCTGCTTATGAGACATTGCACTCGATGAAAACAAGGCTGAGAGGGAAAGTGGGCAGTATGGCTTTGAAGCTTGACATTTCAAAAGCCTATGATAGGGTAGAGTGGCCTTTTCTGAAATGTGTTATGGAAAAGTTGGGTTTTGGTGAAAAGTGGGTCAAGCTGATTATGGATTGTGTCACTTCAGTTTCTTATGCAGTGTTAGTTAATGGGGAGCCTGGGCAAGTGATTAATCCAACAAGAGGTTTAAGGCAGGGGGATCCATTATCCCCATACCTTTTTCTACTATGTGTTGAAGGCCTAAGTTCATTAATAAATGGGGCAGCAGATAGGGGTGTTTTAAAGGGGGTGGCAGTGGCAAGAGGAGGTGTAAAACTTACACATCTTCTTTTTGCAGATGATTGCTTAATTTTTGGGAAGGCATGTTGGGAAGAATGGCAAAAAATAAAGGGCATTTTGAAGTTGTATGAGCTGGCTTCAGGCCAATGCTTAAATAGAGAGAAAACTTCCATCATGTTTAGCTCAAATGGTAGTAAGGAGGATAGGGACAGAATTGTGAAAGATCTGGGAGCCAGGGAGCAGAATGATTGTGAGAAATATCTTGGTCTACCTACTATGGTGGGTAGATCAAAATATAACACCTTTAGAGGTATAAAAGATAAAGTTTGGCTCAAAATAAGCAATTGAAAGAATCATTTTTTGTCAGCTGCAGATAAGGAGATTCTGTTGAAGGCAGTTATTCAATCTATACCTACTTACTACATGAGTGTTTTTTGTCTACCAAAGAGATTGTGCAAGGAACTTGCAGGCTTAATGTCAAAATTCTGGTGGGGCCATAAAGAAAATGATAAGAAGATTAAGTGGATGAGCTGGGGGAAGATGGGTGTTTCAAAATATAATGGAGGTTTGGGTTTTAGAGAGTTAGAAAGCTTCAACAAAGCTCTTTTAGCAAAACAGTGTTGGAGAGTTTTAACAAATCCTGATTCTATTGCTGCAAGAGTTTTAAAAGACAAGTACTATAGGCAGTCCCATGTGCTTGATGCAAAAATGGGAAGAAATCCTTCACTGATTTGGAGAAGTTTGTGGGGATCCCTAGACCTATTGAAGGAAGGGTTAGTTTGGAGGGTTGGTAACGGGAAGAATATCAGGATATGGAAAGATGGGTGGATTCCAAGATTGTCCTCTTTTATGGTTCAATCAAATATGAAGTTGCTAGGGGAAGAAGCAAGGGTGGAGCAGTTAATTGATGAAGGGACGAGTAGGTGGAGGGTTGAGTTAGTGAAGGAGATTTTTAATGCAGAAGAGGCTGAATTAATATGTAGTATCCCTATAAGTCTCCTAAATAAGGCTGACAAACAAATATGGGCTCCCTCAAAGAATGGCCAGTTTAGTGTAAGAACTGCTTATCATTTTCAAATGTGTAGAAAGAGAAGAATTGTTGGGGAGTCTTCATATAGTTATGGGGAGGTTGAGGGGTGGAAGAATCTTTGGAGAATGAATGTGTCTGGGGTGATAAAAATGTTTGTTTGGAAAGCTATCAATAACTGCTTACCAACGAAAGGGAATCTGTTTAAGAGGAAGGTTACTGAGAATCATTGGTGTCCTGTATGTGAGAGAGCTGAGGAGACATGTGCTCATGTATTATGGAACTGTCCTGCAGCGAGGGATGTTTGGGCAGATAGGGGTAGTCCAGTACACAAATGGCCTTCGGGGGAGGAAGACATGGGGCTTATATGGAGGAAGTTGGTGGAGAAACTAAGTGAGGAGGATATTGCTTTAACAGCTGCAGTCATGAGGAATATTTGGCTGAGGCGAAATAAATTTGTTTTTGAAAAGGTGTTTTCTAGCCCAGATACATTATTTCTTCAAGCTAGAGTCAATATAGCAGAATATCAGCAAGCTCAATGCAATAAAGGGAGGAAGGTGGATCAAATGCGGGTTTGTCGAGAGAGGGTTAGATGGAGGGCTCCAATGGAAGGTGTGGTAAAGGTAAATTGGGATGCTGCTTATGATAGGAATACAAGGAAGATGGGTGCAGGGGTGGTCATGCGTGATTCAGAGGGGGAAGTGCTGGTCTCCTTGTGTTTGTCAATCTCAGACATTACTTCTGCTGCTATAGCAGAAACCCATGCTCTTTGGAGAGCTTTAATGCTTTGTGTGGAACTCAATATAGGTGAAGCAGTTTTTGAAGGGGATGCCTTGGGAGTTATCAATGCAGTTTGCAGCAAAGAAGATCAATGTGAATGGAATGGCCAATTAATTGATGATATTAGAGAGGTTCTAGTCAATAGACCCTGGTGGATAGTTAAACATACGTACATGGAAGGAAATAATGTAGCTAATTTTTTAGCAAAATTTGCTTATACTGTAAATGGAGAGAGAGTATGGATATAGGAAGGCCCTGAGGGCTATGATAGGTATATTTTACAGGACAAGTCTTGTATTGAAAACAGATGATGAATATGAATACAGAGGTTTTCTTTCAAAAAAAAAAAAGTTTATATATAAATTATTATATAAATCATAATAGTATTAGTTATACTAATATTGTATCACTTATGATACTATTAACTATAGTGATATAGTAATACTAAACTATTAATGATATAAACATACTATCAGCACAAACTTTTCAACACCATACTATATTACCAATTAAATTGTGGCTGTTTAGTCAGAGTGCAAGGTTAACGCTTGTAGATCGAATGATCAAGAAATTGCTTAAGATCTTCAACAACAAATATATAGGACCTGACCAGTACTAGACCTTAAACAAATTTTTATTCCTAATTTTAAATAATAAAATGTAGTTAGATTAATGCAGAAATAGACATTGCAATAACACAGATATATACAACTTGACCACTAAATCTTAATGTATGCAATTTAATTCACTCAAATTTATTAGAACCATTTATTTGACCAAAACCAGATTAAGCCACTGACTGGTGTCAAGAAATAAACCCCTATAATAAAACCCACTAAGCTCTACTTATAGAAAGTAAATAAGATTTTTAAATTTTTCATAACTACAAATTTATTAAAATCTAAAACTAACTTTTGAGTCATAGGTGGAAGGCCTAGCAAAGTGGCATTGTAGGTTGGCTTGAGGCTACCAAGTGTTACTCTTCCTTGCAAACACTATGAAATTCCTCCAGCTTTGACTTCTACCAAACTACATCTTCTTCTTCTTTTATTTTTTACTTTTATTTTGTTTTTCATTTCTTCCCAGGTAGCCTTCCGCTCCAGCGATACTTATGTTTCATTATTATTATTTTTTCTTGTTGCATTAATAGCAGTAATTATTAACTTGGTATTGAGTTAGAGAGTATGATAGCTAACTTTTGGTAGGGTCAACAGAAAGAAGAGACAAGAATTAAATGGCTAAGCTGGAAGAAAATGTGTGAGACTGAAGGAAATGGTGGAATGGGTTTCAAAAACTTGCAGACTTTTAACTTGGCACTTATTGCAAAGCAAAATTGGAGAATCATGACTGAAGAGGACTATCTATTACACAGACTTTTCAAAGCCAAGTACTTCCCTAAGACTAGCTTCCAAGAAGCCAGATTAGATGCAAATCCTTCATATGTTTGGAGAGGAATTTGGGAGGCAAAAGAACAATTGTTGAAAGGTTGCCGTTGGAGAGTGGGTGATGGTAAATCTATCAATATTTGGACTGACTATTGGTTGCCGCAGCATAAACTTATCCCAATGCCTACAGGAATTTCTTTGGCTCATCAAAGTGATACAGTCAATTGCCTAATCGATTGTGAAACAAGATGGTGGAATGTCGTGAAAATACAAAGGCTAGTCCCAGCAAAGCAAGCAACAGAAATCTTCAAAATCCTGTTATAGATTGCCTAATTTGGGAACACAGTAAGAGTGGGGTGTATTGTGTCAAAAGTGGTTACAGATTTTTCAATTCGCTTAAGCACGATGAACAGGTGGGAGAATGTTCCGAAACTCAAATCCAAAGGCAATTTTGGCCAAAACTATGGAAGATGAAGGTGCCACATCGAGTTAAGATATTTGCATGGCGGGCTTGTCAAAATGGCTTACCTACCTTGCTGAACCTTAAAATTCGAAAAGTTGTTGAAGAGACAGCGTGTAGGTGGTGCAACGAGGAGGAAGAGGATATTACTCACGCCCTGCTAAAATGTAAAACTGTAAAAGAAGTGTGGTTTGATCAATTTCCAGAACTCATCACAGATGCACCCCACACAAATCTGCTTGCTCTTGCAATGCAAGTACAACATGGAGGTAACAATGGAGAATTGGAGAAGATATTCTTGATAGCATGGGGCATGTGGTACAGAAGGAACCGGTTGTTACATGAAGCTGTGGAATTATTGTTCTGCAGGCAATGGAGAATGCATTGGTGTCTCACAAATCCCACATTCAAGCGCTTGACTCTCTTGGAAACAAGAAAGTTTGTCGATGGGTGCCCCCCGACCAAGAGATCCTAAAGCTAAATGTGGATGAGACAGTGTTTGCAAACCAACGCAGTGCTGGGGTGAGAGTTGTACTAAGGGACAAAAAGGGCAATGTGATCCTCTCAGCTTGCAAGAAGGAAAATGAGATTCATGATCCTATAGAAATTGAAACACTATCAATTTTGCGAGACTTGCAGATTTGCTTACCTCTTGGAATATCACAACTAGTTATCAAGAGCGACTCTTTGCTCATGGTGAATGAAATCCAGAGTGACAAAGCTTCAAGATCTCTTCATGAAAATCTGGTGATGGAGATTAAGCAACTCATGCAGCGATTTTCAAACTATTTTATACAGCACAATGGCTGTTTAGGCAATGGTGCAGTCCATAGGATGGCAAAACATGCATGGAATATTGATGATTTGATAATTTGGTGAGAGTCTTATTTTCATTGTATTGTCCAAATTATTTGGTTTGATTCTATGTTATAATCTTTATTTCCAAGTATTTGAATGAAGGTGTTTTCAATTATAAAAAAAAATAAAAATTGCAGTAATTATTAAATAAAATTTATCAATTCTCAAATTTTAAACTTTAGTCCATCTTTATAAGTTTTAGGCTTCATTCCTGTAATCTATTTTTTATTTTTTTCCAAATTTAAAGAAAAAGAAGACTAAATTTTTAGCGACCTGTCGTATAACGTCACCTATGCGTTGATCAAAGTATTTTATCTCTAATTCTTTGTAAAATCTGTCAGGTATTTAAAAAATTCATTGCATTGCATAAATCGTAAGAATCATTCATGGCCTAGTTTTCCTTATCTTTTATATATATATTTATATATATAACCTAGCTTTCGCTCTACTGATCATACTATAGCTTCAATTTCCATCTTAAACATGCCGTTTTATCTTCCCCATTAACATAGCCAGGGTTACCGAAAATTAATTGCTTCCTTGTATCATCGTGCTTTATATGCGTTCCCAGAAAGAACAGCGCCTCCACAGATCAACGTCCCTTTGGTAACCCGTGATCACATCTCCTCCTTCACACAGCAACGTCCCCACACGGCACCCACCAGTCTTCCTCCCTTAACGATGCGGCTTGAACTCACATGCAGTGACTGACATAGAGTTGTGTTTATTTGCAACCACGTTCCTCTGTTTTTCTGCCTCAAAACAGAGCACTCCATAGCAGTGCTATCCGATAGCAACTGCCCACGCCGTCGCCAGCAGCTGCAGCAGAGGGCGCCAGAGATCTCTCCGCCATCAAACACTCCCGTACGTAAGTTTGTACAATTGTGATAACATGAGTTATACATTCGTATTTGACATGGTCTGTTTCTGCATATTTGAACATTATGATATGTGAACATTATGATGTCCCGTACTGCTTCTTTTTTTTTTTTTTTTTCATGGAATCTGATTCAAGGCCTCAGTAAGGTTGAGGAAACCCATTTACACGAACTTTGAAAGAAAAGTTAAAAACGCAACAAAGGAAGGCTTAATCTGTCTAGCTTAAGAATTCCCTTGAGAAGGTGAGGAAGATCATTGAACTGCATCCACTTCCTTGGACTCAGACCAGTCGGTAAACGGGCTAAGAAATCTGCTCCCGCATTGCACTCCCTATAACATGCCTTACCACCACCTGCATATTGGATGGATGCCCATGTATTTCTTCCCAAAACTCCTCTAGGTACCATATCCCACACTGCTTTTTCTCCAGCCACTGCACTACCAGAAGAACATCTATCCCATGGAGAAGAGCCATGAACTCTGCCACATTATTAGTCCACGTTTAATTTGGACCATCCCTTCCCCGACTTATGCCATTTTACAATTCTCACTCTTTTTCCTTGGGGTGCCTTAAAAGGTATGGGCAGTGCCTTTAGTAACTTCTCATCCCCAATTTGCATTTTATTTCCAGATTTAAGCTGAACCCCAACCCAAGCGATTGCAGCTTTTATTGACTGCCATAGGGACTCCACTGAATTCGCCTTACCTTCCATTCTCGCTTTGCAACGCTACGACCAAAGAGACCAAGTTAGGATAGAAGGCATAAGATCAATCAAGCACCCCTTTTGGGATGACCGAGCTGCTCACCTGAACCAAGCTTCTATTTTCTCCTTCCAAGATTTCTGCAGGTCAAAAGACACGCCCACTTGGCTAGCCGCTCTACGCCATATTTCCTCCGCAACTTTACTTGTAGCCAACACATGATTTTGATCCTCCACACACCCCTCTCCACAACATTCACATTTTGAAATCATTGGTATGCCCAGGATTTGTATTCTATCATCCACACTAAGGCAACCTTTCATAGCCTTCCACACAGTTACCGAATATTTTTTTTGAGAGAGCCGCATTCCAAACCCAATCCGCCCAGTCCATTTTTGGTGCTTTAACTCTAACACACTCCCATGCGCTCCTGGAGCAGAAGCTGCCATTTACGTTTGGAGTTCATATCAATAAATCTTCACCTTCTTTATGTTGACCCAATTCCTCTAGGATCTCTTCCAATTTATTCTCCCCCACTAGGCTCCTAAGCAAGTCCACATCCCAACCATTTTCGATTCTACACTCCCAAATTTTAAGAGAGGGTCCTTGCAGTAATGGTCATATCATCCTCTAGAGTTCCAAGCCTCAACCATTTGTTCCGCCAGAAGAACACATTCCCATCCCGGATTCTCCATCTCATATTGTTGAGGATATACAGCATACTCATCATCACGCCCTTCCAGAAGCATGTCCCACTATGCGGCTCCACCAAAGAAATCTGGTTAGATCTTGAAATAAAATATGAAGTGTATGGAAATGTTTTGGTTCTCAATGCTAAAACAGAGAAATATACTTTATATATATAGATTACAAATGTTATCAGTTGCATTTCAAATCTATTTGAACTGATGTTTATCTAGATACAATATTTGAATTAGAGTTTGAATGCTGATGTATATCAGAATTCTGTTGTGGGAGATCTTTATCTGCTGAAGAATCGGGCTTGCATGCTGAGTCATGAGGATTAACTCCAACAGCCCCCCGCAAGCTGATGGGAGGAGGAACAACCTGAAGCTTGTCACGGAGAGTTGTGAAACGAGATGCAGTAAGGCCTTTGGTGAATACATCAGCTATTTGATCAATGGTAGAGATAAACCTGATGATAATGTCCTTGTTGAGCACTTTCTCCCTAATGAAATGGAAATCTATTTCGATGTGTTTAGTGCGAGTATGATAAATAGGATTAGAGGCTAATGAAATAGCCCCAATATTATCACACCATATGGTTGGTGGAGAAGAGAACAGAAGATGAAGTTCTTGCAGAAGCATGAGTATCCAGTATGCTTCAGTTGTAGCATAAGATAAGGCTCGATATTCTGCCTCGGTACTAGACCAAGAGACAACGGACTGCTTCTTGGCACACCAAGAGACAAGGCATGAGCCAAAGAAGACACCAAAACCAGTTGTTGAGCGTCGATTATCAGGATCTCCAGCCCAATCCGAATCACAGTAAATATTTAGTTGAGACTTACCTTTGCTGTAGAACAGACCGTAATCAACACTTCCTTTAAGATAACGAGGATCCTTTTGAGTGCAATCCAGTGTGAGGTAGTGGGAGAGTGCATGAATTGGCACAATTGATTTACAGAATATGCGAGATCAGGCCGAGTGAGCGTGCAGTACTGTAATCCACCAACAAGTTGTCTATATGTAGAAGTTTCAGTTTCAGACAGAGGAGATCCCTCAAAACTAGAGAGTTTAGTTCCACTAACCGAAGGGGCAACATATGGTTTTGCACCAATCATACTTGCTCGATGAAGAAGATCCAAAATATATTTGGACTATCGTATGTGTAAACCATTGGAAGTCCAATGAGCTTCCATGCCCAAGAAATAGCCAAGATCACCAAGATCTTTCATGGCAAAGGATTGCTGCAGCTGTTTGATAATAGAGAAAATAGTAGAAGTATTGTTGCCTGTGATAAGAATATCATCCACGTATACAAGGACATAAATCTTTATATGATTTTGAGATAATATAAATAAAGAGGAGTCCACGACAAATGTAGAGAAACCGAGTTCTATGAGAACTTGAGAGAGTCTATAATACCATGCACGTGGTGCCTGTTTCAAGCCATAAAGAGCCTTGTGCAGACGACACACATGCTGAGGATATTGAGGATCAACAAAGTCACGGGGTTGTTCCATGTAAACAACCTCCTCCAAATGTCCATGTAAAATGCATTTGAGACATCCAATTATCTAATACACCAGTCAAAGTTTACGGCCAAAGCAAGGATCAATCGAATGGTGGAAGATTTAACTACTGGGCTAAATGTTTCAGTGAAATCAACTCCACATTGTTGATCATACCCCTTGGCAACCAGCCTTGCTTTGAAGCGCTCAATAGAACCATTTGGCTTACGTTTAATTTTATAGACCCACTTATTGTGTACAATGTTGTGATCTGTTGGTTTAGGACATAATGTCCAAGTACCATTTGAGATAAGAGCATCAAACTCTTGACCCATAGCAACTCGCCATTCAGAAGGGGTGGAGGCTTGGGAATAGCAAGTAGGTTTAGTAGGTTGAATTACACTGCTGAGATCATGAAGTGGATGCTTTGTAGAATATAACATTTGATAATCGGAAAAGGATTCAGGACAAAGAGAACCTGTATGAGACCGTGTTATCATTGGATGACGATGAGGGTGAGTAGGTGGTGAGACTAGTGGGAGGTCAGAACAGAACTATGGGAATATGTAGGAAGAGAGGTTAAAGATTGGTCATGAAAATCAGAATTTAAACTCTCAAGAGATGAAGGAGTACTTGAGTTGGAAAGGGTAGTAGTAGCCTCAGTAGGAATTGCTTCAGCAGGAAAAAGGATAGGCACACGAGCTACATTTGTAGGAGGAGATGAGGTGGTACTCGGAGTCATGGAAATACCTGGAAATGTGGTTTCATCAATACAACATGTTGAGTGACAAGAACTTTGTTAGAGACAAGATCAAGGCAATGATAGCCTTTATGATGATAGCCATAGCCAACAAAAATACAGCGTTTGCTGCGGTACATTAATTTGTTAGAATTATATGGACGAAGTAGTGGAAAACATAAGCAACCAAATGTCCGAAATGATGGATAATCTGGTTGTTTGTTAAAAAGTTCATAATGAGGATTTGAGTTACTTAGAACTGGAGTAGGAAGGCTGTTAATTATGTAAACAACAGTAAGAAATGATTCAACCCAAAATGATTGTGGTAAATGAGAATGAGCAAGCATGGAGAGACCCATTTCCATAATGTGGCGATGTTTACGCTCAGCAAGCCCATTTTGTTGGGCAGTATAGGGACAACTAATTCGGTGAAAAATACCATGAAGTTCCAAAAAGTTATTGAATTGTTTTGAAGGTCCATTTGATGGTAGCAGTCAAGTGCACGGTGACTACTCTTTCCACAAATTTGGCAAGGAGAGCGAGGTGCTGTAGGTTGTTAAGGGGAGCTACGAGACATTTGTGGAGTGGAAGAAAAACCTTGGTGAGAGGAGGACTGCTTGTGATGAATTTGTTTCCCATATGGAGGCTTTTGCTTTTTGTGAGATGGCTGAGAATTGTTGTGTGAGAAATAAGCAACATTTGGTTCAGGTGCAATCTGTTGGTGTTGATTATCCAGCAAAACTTCAAAGGACAATAACTCAGCAGTGAAATCAGCAAGAGATAATGCTGAATCACGAGACGCAAATGAGTAGGAGGTAATAAAAGGGTTGAAAACTAGAGTCAACCCACCAATAATGAACGAGATAAGATCATCATCAGTAATTGGATGACCTGAAGCAGCAAGTTGGGCAACCAAAGATTTGGCCAAGGTGATAAAATCAGTGCAGGATTTGGACCCTTGATGAAGAGTCTGTAGTTGGCCTTTAAGTTGAGTAATCCGAGAGCGAGAATGAGAGGCAAATTTCAGTTCAAGAGAATTCCAGACTTCACGAGAAGTATGGAGACCATAGACTGTGGGTAAAATAGATTCACCGAGAGAGGCATTGATCCAACTCAAGATGAATTGATCCTTCTTAACCCAAAGGGAATAAGCAGGATTTACATTATCTCCTAAAACAGAGTCAGGAGATAGAAGTTTTGGAGGGCACGGTTCAGAGCCATCAACGATACCCATTAAATCATAAGTGCGAAGAACTGGAGTAGTGATAGAAATCCAACTAAGATAGTTCGAACCATCGAGCTTGATAGTACCATGTTGAGCAAAATTAGGAAATTGGAAGGTAGCGGAAGATGAAGATGCCATAAGAATCAAGAAAAAGCGTTAGCTTAGAGGGATACTGATACCATGAAATAAAATATGACGTGTGTGGAAATTTTTTGGTTCTCAATTCCAAAACAAAGTAATATACTTTATATATATAGATTACAAATGTTATCAGTTACATTTCAAATCTATTTGAACTGATGTTTATCTAGATACAATATTTGAATTAGAGTTTGAATACTGATGTATATCGTAATTCTGTTGTGGGAGATCTTTATCTGCTAAAGAATTGGGCTTGCATGCTGAGTCACGAGGATTAACTCCAACAGATCTTACATACTTGGCTTTAAAGAATTGCGCCCACATCGAGTTTTTAGACTAATTTTCAAGCGAACTTCATGAAGAGTGAGCATTGGACTTCCTGTAAATTCCGTAAACCCACACCATTTTCCCAAGTTGGCATACACACTGATGACCAAGCAACCCATTTCCTTTTTAGTTTACCCTCTGAGGATCCCCAATAAAAATTACTCATCAACTGGTTTATCTTCCTTAAAACAGCCTTGGGCACTTGAACTATAGAAAGCAGGTGTATTGGCATGTTGGTGACCACCTGCCTCAACAGAAGAACCCGAGCTCCAGCTGAAAATATTTTGTGCTGCCATCCCCCCAATTTTTCTCTGATGAGAGTGTCCATCTCAACAAAATGACTAAATTTGAGTCTACCAACCACTATCGGTGTGTCCAAATATTTGACAGGGAAAGATCCTTCTGAGAATCCTATTAAACACAGCATGGACCTCCTTCTACCCGTAGGGATTGTTTTGGCATAAACACAGATGACTTTTCCTTACTCATATCTTGTCTAGACCACTCCCCATATTCCTGGAAATCTCTCTTACTTTTTTAATCGATGCACTGCCTCCATTAGTATAAACCATGATATCATCTACATAAAATAAGTGTGGGATAAGAGGAGCTCCTCGAGGGTGACTAAATGGCTTTATTTTCCCTGCAACGAAATTCTTTTCAACATCCTGGACAAAATTTCTTCAACCAAAATAAAAAGATATGGCGATAAAGGGTCTCCATGGCATAACCCAAGGCCACTTGGAAAAAAATCCTTTATAGTCCCATTCATGGAAATTGAGAACCACGGTGATGAAATACACTGGTTATTTAGCCAACAAACTTCTGGAGAGAAACCAAAGGACCTCAACATATGCCCCAAAAAACCCCAATCAATGCTATCATATGCTTTTATCATATCCACTTT
The DNA here is from genome assembly GCA_029856935.1 of Cyclocarya paliurus. Classification (NCBI taxonomy): domain Eukaryota; kingdom Viridiplantae; phylum Streptophyta; class Magnoliopsida; order Fagales; family Juglandaceae; genus Cyclocarya; species Cyclocarya paliurus. Next base: position 15,265,956 of record CM056959.1, on the reverse strand, counting down.
AATAAGCACATTTCCACCATGAACTTGCTTATTAATCTGTTGCACCATCTCTTGGGCCAAAGAGATGTTTTCAAAAATACTACAGCCTAGCAGGAAGGCGCCTTGTTCCGGGAAAATCAATCTATTAAGTATTAGGGACAACCTCTTCATTAGAATTTCAGAGCAAATCTTATACACCACTGAGCAGAAATTAATGGATCAAAACTTTTCAAAGCCCGTGGGAGCTTTAACTTTTGGGATTAGTACTATATGCTAGGCCAAGTAGAACCTCGGTAATGGAGTGCCTCTAAAGAATTCTCTGACAGCTTCCACCACATCTGCCTCAACCAGATCCCAACATGATCTATAGAATCCCGACCCAAACCCATCTGGACCTTGATTGTTGTCTATTGAGATGGAGAACATGGCTTCTTTAACTTCTTGGATTGAAGGGAGCTACTTGAGCATACGGTTCTCCTGCTAAACCACCTTAGTGTTAACATAATCTGACAAATCCAAAGGTTCCTTCCGCCGTCTTGCTTGGAGAAAGTCATGGAAAAATTACACTATATCTAGGTGGATAGCCTTTGGGGACCTCAAAGTATTCCCATCCCTTAGTCTCATTTCAGTCACCCTTGTTTTCGACGTGGCTTTGAAGGACTTGAAAAATCGGGTTGATGCTTCCCCATTCTCCAGCCAATTAATCTTCCCTATTGAGCTAGTCTTTTTTCTTCTCGTTGGTTCCATACAACCAGCTTCTCCCTTGTGACCAGAAAGTCCATTTATGTGTCTTTCGAGAAATGCTGTTGCAGTTGGGATTCGAGGCTCTCAATTTTCCTTTCCAAATTCTCTATACGTTGTTCTGTTCTACCAAACACCTTCACGTTCCAATCCTTTAGTGCCAGTTTGAGATTTTTTAATTTCTCAGCAAGACAGTTAAGCCCCAACGCTTGTGAAGGTTGCTACCATATCTCTTTAACCACCTTCCTAAACCCCTCATGTGATACCCATATTTGTTGAAATTTGAACGAAGATGGACCATACCGAAAATTAACTGGTCGAAGCTCAATGACCATAGGGGCATTGTTTGATGTTACCCTTGGTAAGTAACTTAATGTGGCCTCCGAGAGTAGCGCAAAGGCCTTCGAGTTCAATAGACACCTATCTATCTTCGACCAACTACGAGCCAATCCCAATTGACCATTACACCTGGAAAATAAGCTTCCAAGTGACTTCATATCGCGTAATCCACTTGCCTCATTGAAAGCATTGAACTCCTCCATCGCCATTCTCAAACAAGGTCTACCCCCATGCCTTTCGTCATCTCCCCGAATAACATTAAAGTCTCCAAGGCCTAACCACATTGCATCATGCAAAATGTCTTGTTGTAAAGTTTACATAAGTAAGTTCGGCTTCCTTCTTTTTATTGAGAAATTTGTATGACTCATGGGAACTAATGTTTATGCTGATGAATTGATGACAACCAATCTCCATCGACCAATTTTGGTTAGTATCTTCCCTTGAAATCCATATCAGTTCTATTTCAATTTTGGACTGAAACTGAACCGATATGGTCAGTTTCCACCCTTACATGCCACCGTGTGACCAACCTTGCACAATGCTAACTATGAGGAAGCAAGGTTGGTATAATCCAATGGCATATCCCAATCATGTTTGTGACTGAAACTGGACTCACGCATAGAAGACTAGTATAAGCTATAGCGGAAAGAAGGCTTGTTTTCCCGTCTTACAACTATTTTGCAACTACTTTACAATTGTACATAAAATGAAGAGTAGTTTTATAATATTGAAATTTATTTTTACTAGAATGGCATGATTGTATTGGTTAATTGAACATATATTGTAAAATAATTGTAAATAAATTGTAAGTACATTATTATTCTTTCTTTTTTATATAATCTGCTCCAATGATCATTGCCATGGAAGATTACCCACACAGTCTTCTTTCGGATACCATTTCAGAAGATGAGAAATCGTTTAGACACAAAGAGATTAAATAAAAGTAAATTCATAAATTGATGTGGCTTGACAATACAACAAAAATTTATTTTTGGGACAATTTTTGTTTGGGACGAAATGAAAATCGTGAAAATGTTCCAAAAAATGAGATGTAGAGACGAATTTAAAATTTTGTTCCAAAACAATGATGGAAGGTGCTTACCGTTCGAACGGTATATGTAGGGATGAACAATTTCATCCCTAAGAAAATAACCATTCAAACATCAACCACACACGTTTGAAATAAACAAAATAAACAACATACAACGGATGATTAGCGGGGCATTGACTTACTATTCGAACAACATACAACAACATTCAAACGTCAAAATTAATCAATGTTTGAACAGATATTATATATGATCAAACGGGAAATTAGCGGATTAAATTAACAAATTTAGTGGGACATTGACTTATCAGTTCGAACGAATTCATTAATCAATGTTCAAACGAAGATTTATTACAAAAATATCTAGAGGAATGGAGAAACGTTAGAATGTAATATATTCCATTCGAATGGTTATAGAATTTTTTCAATTATTGATGGCAACAAAATACCTTACTTAATTATGGATAAATATTTAATTTATAACAAAATTAGCAATTAAATAATAGGAATAATAAAAATCTATCATTAATTTAGAAAAGACAAAAATGATTTAATTCATAATTAAATTAAATTTACAAAACATCAATTAAATAATGTTCATACCAAAAAAAAAAAATGTAAATGAAAGATACAAACTAGTAAGATCTCAACTCTTTGCACATATCATTGACTGCAGCTAGGCGTGTCTCTAGCTCTGTTAGTCAAGTACTGATCGTGATCTAAGTTGCAGACATGGCATCAATCTCTGTACCTAAGTTAGAGATGCTAGCATTAATCTCTATACATAAGTTAGAGATACTAGCATTAATTTTTGTATGTAAGTCAGGCATCGCAGTAAGGATCTCTGTTATGCACTGCATCAATCACCACTAATGTCTTTCATCTAATCTATGCACACACTATATCTGCCATCTCCTTACGAGTAGTTGTGCATAATGCCTTGGCCTGCACGAATGTATTACCGATCGATACTCCATGATGTCTTGGGTGTGCATCCCATTGAGTATCCATCGGGTCTGGAATAGGACCACGAAGATGAAGTCTCAAGTGTCCTATGCTTCGTGACAGGTTGGAGGATTTGATTAGTCCCATCGACTCCCAGCCATGCTAAGAAATATCTAGTAGGACCTCGGCAATAGAAATCGTGGGATCAGTATCCCGAATGGCAATATATCCATCATAATGTATTGGGCCTTGATAGAATCCTATCTAGTATATAACCCACTAGGTCAATAGGAACCCATGAGTGATGCATATCATAAACTTCGCCCGATCCATGCCAATCTCTGTCTTGTGCTGCCGGGGATCAATGTTGTTAGAGATGATCAAGTTCATGACCTTGAAGAAACTAGATAGATCTGTCTGTTTGATGCTCTTCGTCCCATCAAAGGGATGAGCATCTAGACCAACAACCAACTGCCTCATCTTATGATCAGAGAGGCCATCGATTTCATCTGTATAAGATCCCTCATCCTCAGTCGTCTCTCCATCACCTAAAGCTAGAAACTCTCTAGGCACTACGTTAGGATATACAGTGCACAATCATGGAATACCAATAAAATAAGCTAGTCTGTCCATTGAAAATATAACTAAAGCTCCTCAAATCGAGATCATGTATGTCCCTCCATCATCTGGGTTGGCACCACGTAGTTTTTTATAGAACTCAAAGACGATATCAATATAAGAAATAAGGTCCCGTGCTTCATCCTTTTTGTCGAGGATTGATGTCCAACCACAATCAATGAAGACTGATATCAAGGAATAACCTCCCATATAAGAGTTAGGAAGTAAAAATCTTCACCTGACACTTTAATAAAATTGTCCTCTCTCAAATTGTTATGATAGAAGGTTGCCCTAGTATGCCACACTTATATCCCCTATAAGACATTATCAACTTGAAATTTAAAAAATAATATATATATATATATATGCAATATTAGTCATAAAATATAATACATGAATATTCACAAAATTATATACTAATTAAAACAATGAGAAACCATTTTCTGTTATATCGTTCAATCGAATCCCTAACCATTCGAACATTAAAATTTTTACAATATTGTTCGAATGTAAAATATATATGTTCAAATGCTAAAATAAAATTTAGTTTGAACGTATGGTGAACTCATCAACCAATCGACGTTTGAGTTCCTATCGTTCGGACACATACAAATTCGTTCCAACGATATATGAATCGAACTCAGCCATGAAAACAAAAGGAAACCACCGATTCCTTTCATTCTTCCACAAATAACAAGTACACAACACTCATTTAAAGCCTATGGTGGATTCCTGGCCATCTATGGTGGCCATGAACGGAAATAATCTAAAGGTATCATACGAATGTAAGGTTGTACCTCTTGAAAAAAATGAGTCTTTGATGATGAGAGTGAAGATGACGACAGCGTTCGACTGAGTTGGGTTACATTCAAAATTTTGAATGGTTGTTATGAAATTTCTTTATTTAAAGACTATAGGTCTACTAAAAATCGTGATAAGAGAAAAACTTACCATGCTACTTTTTCTGATTCCAAAAAATTATATGTTAAAAGAAAATGGAAAGAAAAAATGTTTGCTCTTAAAAAACAAATACTTTTCTTTGATTTTCTCAAAAATTATTATGTTTCTAAAAATATTTTAAATGTTGTTAAAACTAGTTTTGTCAAAGAAGAAGGCAAGATAGTGGTTAAATCCAGTCACCCTCCTTTCGAGGCAATTATCATTAATCACAAGGGATCCGAGGTAAAGGCCTCTCATCAAAGCACCCAGCACTGATCCTAAAGATAAGGAGACAAAAAAGATTATTGAACAAAACAATTTTGTCTGGAATGGGTGAATGAAGAAATTGACAACATTACCATAAATCAGGAAGAAGGTGAGAAAGAAGAAAAAGATAATTCATCTTTATCTCCTATAGCTTCAGATATGGTAGCACATATTCATCACAACCAACTTACTGTGATAAATAGAGATTTTGAAGTTGATTTAATTTCTTTATTTAAAAAATATAGATCTACTGAAAATCATGATAAGAGAAAATCTTATCATGCTACTTTTTCTGATTCTGAAAATTACGTGTTAAAAGAAAATGGAAAGAAAAAGAAGTATGTTCTTCAGAAGCATATACTTTTCTTTGATTTTCTCAAAAATTATTATGTTTCTAAAAATAGTTTAAATGTTGTTAAAACCAGTTTTGTCAAGGAAGAAGGCAGGGCAATGGTTAAATCTAGCCACCCTCCTTACGAGGCAATTATCATTCATCACAAGGGATCTGAGGTAAAGGCCTCTCCCATCAAAGCACCCAGCACTGATCCTAAAGATAAGGAGACAAAAAAAAAATTATTAAACAAAACAATTTTGTCAATCAAACTCTCTATACTAAAGGACAGAAGTTGGATCGAATTGAAGAGAAAGTAGAACAAACCCATTTCTACCCCATCTTCAAAACTTGTTTCAAAAGCTATTAAAAAACCTTTGATTATTTTACCAAAAGATAGGCCAAAAATTGATTTAAAAAACAAACAGACCAGTACTCTTGATAAAATCAATCAAATTCTTGTTGATATTAAGAAAAAACAACCTTTTACGAGTGCTTTAAATAGCGAAGATAGAGAATTTGTTCTTGTTGAAACTACTGAAGAATCATCTGACAATGATTCTTCTACTGGTCAAGATCTTGCTTTGCTTGAAAAGAACTTCCAAGATATTGACTTAAAACTTGAAATAGCCAAATTCTCTTCCAAATGACCCAAACCAATGAGTCTGATGAAGATCTGGTATTCTAGACCAACACCTCCTGATTTATAGTTTGAAGAAAAAATATTTCAAACCCAGTCTTCTTATTCTGCAGATAAAATTTACGAATGGAATATTGATAGGTTCTCAAAACAAGAAATCCTCAATACCATGAGAAAAATTCCTATGGTTGCAAATGCTTATATTAATAACAATATTAGACAACCTGAGATTGTTACTATTTTAACTAATGGTTTTTCGGCGATGCTTCGAAGCTAGTGGGATAGACATCTCACATGAGAGGCAAAAGAAACCATTCAGAATGCTATTAAGCATAACGACGAAGGGTTACCCATTTTTTATGAAACCATAGGAATGGTAATATAGTCAATAACACCCTGTATTTGTGGATATCTATCCCATTACTTGATGAACCAGTAACGGACCAGTATGTCAGCATTTCGATCATAATTCCACTTCAAGATCCATGGAACCTTGTATCTTTTACATAAATGGAGAATGTAGGGGAACTATGAACTGTGACGATCCATTTTGGGAGAAATGGCATTAGCAAAACATTTAATAGCATGTTGAAGTTTCTCTGGAAAAACTTTAAAAATAGGATGAAACTGATTCCACCATCTCAGGAACCAGAGAGGAAAATTAGTTTTGAATTTTTTAATATTTAGAAACCAAGAGTGTGTCATAAATGTTGTTTGAAACGGATGAACATGAACTAGGCATCAATGTAATCAAAATAGCAATAAACAACATCAGAATTAGGAAGTTTCTAATTTGAAGTATAAGGGTGAGTTCCCCAATCTTCTTCAGTAATAATTTTTGAAATATAAACACTATCATAGATCAATTTGGTATTATTAGTCTTATCATAGATGAGTTTAATAATGAAGGATTCTGCTTGAAGTAGAATTCTTGAATAATATTGAAGGTAGCACCTATATACTATAATATATCACTATAGTCTATAATATATATGATAATATACTACAATATATTATCACTATTTTATTATATACTATAATATATACACTATAGTATATATATTTAATATAACGAAAGAATCGGATCAAACCGGACCAGAACTGGCAAAATTGGAAGTATCGGTTTAGGAGTGTAACTGGTGCAGTATTGGTTTCTCAAATCTCAAGACCGGTATATACTGGTTTGGTTCTAAAATATGTATAAAATCGGACCGAACCAGACCAATTATACCCCTACTTGGGACACTGTTATTGGAACAACCTTGAGACGATTGTTTTTTGTCCCAAGAAACATTTTGGGATGAAATCATAGTTTTTTTGGAAGAAAGTTTTCATCCCAAAAAACCACTTCTATTGTATTGTGATTTGGTATGTTATTGTAAAACTACTTTTATTATAAAATAGATTTAACGTATCATAAGATATCATGTTAATTTGTAAGTTTACTTTTGTAAGATCTTTTTATAACTGTAGCACTTTTCTTACAAAATATACAGTAAAACTAAACCCACAGAAGTCCATGACTTGCAAAACTCGATGATCAATTGGGGAGATTTCACGTCATATGGCTTATGATGAGGTATCCTTTCCAGCTGAGTCATACAGATCGAATAAATAAAACTAGTTCGTTCAACAAATGAGTGTTAGGTGCTATTTTAATTTAGAGAAAAGATATTTGCAACCCATGAATTATGCAACCGCCACATAATCGTTTTGAAAAAAGATTAGTTTTTAAGAGTGGACCCTACTTTTTTTTAAAAGTGATTACGCGACGTTTACGAACTTCACGGTTGTATGTAGAATTACTTTTTAATTTAATCATGATGATTAAAAAATTACTCAATTAAATATATATATATATATGTATATTTGTCATTATTTGGATCTTAGACTAATTAAATGACACCGGCCCATCGTCAACATTTTCACATATACCCACCCAACGTTTTTCATCTTAAATAATGCTTATCATCTTTAGCAAGTCTAAGAAATGATACACAGATTATCCTTTTAATTAAAATTAAAAACAATAATTAATGACATTAAAAAATATTAATGGTTGCTTTTAGGGGTTAGCAGTGGGGCCCCGCACCTGGCTACCCCACCTCGCATGGGTGGGGGTGGGTTGGGGCCAACCCTAGCCTGCTTTTCCTCCAACCTGCCCCCCACATCACATGTATTATATATTATATATATGTATATTATATAAAACAAACCCCATATATCAAAACGGCGTCATTTTGATTAAGTGATGTTAACCAAACCCCCTGCAATCCCCCATCCGCAGTTTTCCTAGTTTGTCTTTCTCAATTCTGTGAAACCCTAGCCCCTCTCTCTTGCTCTGTCCATTGCCATCCATCTCCATCTCCTTCGTACGCCTAGTCCGTCGCCAAAAGTTTGTTTCCGTCACATGCCTGGTTTGTTGTTTACTTTTATATAAGTTTTTATTTTTATTTTGTTAGGTTATGAAGGATGGGATTAAATTGAGGAGTGGAGGATGGGATTGTGAATTGTGTGATGTGGAGTCTGGACATTGTGCATGTGTGTTGATTGTTGGGTAAAAACAAATTGTGTAAGTGAAATTGTGACTTTAGGATTTCGGATTGAAGCCCTAAATTAGTTTAGGAGTGGAGGATGGGATTGTGAATTATGTGCTGTGGAGTGTGGACATTGTGTATGTGTGTTGATTGTTGGGTAAAAACAAATTGTGCATGTGAAATTGTGACTTTAGGGTTTCGGATTGAAACCCTAAATTAGTTTAGGATTATCAATCTGAAACCCTTAATTATGTTAGGGGTTCTAAATTAATTTAGGGTTTCAATTTAAAATCCTAAATTAACTGAGGGGTTTCTATATCGAAAATCACATTCTGTTTTGGGGTTTCGATAGTTTGGACTCACTTCACCAAATTAGAGGGTGGTGACCCCAATAACCCCCATGCTAAGAGTAACTATTGTGGTAAAGTGTATGGATGTCACTATAGGAGATATGATACATCCCAATCAAAGGACCACTTAGAAGAACAATACAAAAAGAGTCCAATATTAGAATCTTTATAAGATAATAGCCAATCTAGACTAGAGATTGGACTTTAAAAAAAATGGTGGATGAGAGTAGTGGGGGTGCAACATTAAAAGAGTGTACTAAGTATGATCTGGATGAGTGTAAGAGACACCTAGGTCGTATGGTCATCATGGATGAGCTATTGTTTCAATTTGTGGAGGGGAAATGGTTCCAAGCATATTCCAAGTACTCGGAACCTGGGTTTAACCTTCATTCTTGTCACACGGTGACAAAGGATATAAAAAATACTACAACAGAAAAAGCTTTGTTGAGGGGCCAATTGGTGGGTCACAAAGTTTGACTCACCATCGATACGTTGACATCCGTCCAAAATTTTAATTATATGTCTTTGACTGTGTATTTTATTGATTGTGATTGAAAATTAACTGGTATGAATTTCAAATTTACTTTTTTTTTTAAATTAAAAAAAAAAAGAGTTGGTATCTACACACATAGCAGCCCCGTCCCAAGTTTATTAATAAACCCTCACTTATTGCAGAGGAAAATCACGGCAACATCATTACACTTGGGGGTTTACAGGATAAAACGCTATAAACTAACCCTAAACCGAGTGTCAAAATAAGCCAAAACCAACAAAACAAAATCTAAACAAGCCTAAGCCAAAAACAAATTCTAAACAAATTTAATTGTTGTAGCGATACATGAGACGTCAACGTCTACCTTCGCTACAATATGACTTTGTGTATGTTAGACCCACCATTGCCATTCGCCCTTTATCCGAGGTACCAACCTCTTCAACTCCTCTTTCTTTCCTTTAGACTTTCTCGCATTTGTGTTTGCTCGCCCGACAAAGGATGAAAGATCCTTTGTTAAACCTTGTCCTTCATCTTGTGCCGAGATGCTTTTGCCAAGCTTTCTATATGGTGCCACTTGCCCTTTCATTTGACTAGCTACACTCTGCACACCCGCCTTCCCTTTGCCCATGGAAGGTGGCTTGTCCTCTTTTGCTAGCTCGATCCCCACATTTCAAAATAGGTGATGGAGTGGAAATTGGAAGTTCTTGTTCAAGTAGGACAGAAAGCCTTCAAAGCACTTATTCGAAAATGCTTGGTAAAATTTTTCAAGCAATAGCTTAGAAAACTATAGTTTAGGAAGGTGTTTCGAGCATTAGCTCAAATTCGCGTTGAGAAGCTAGGACAATGAGTTTCAAGCACTAGCTCGAACTCAAGGTATGCTAAGGAGAATGTTTTCTATGAACAAGCTAAGACTCCAAGTAGGTCTAAGTCTTGCCCAACCTTCATCGAGAGGGTTAAGCAAGTGCCCATCTTGCTTTGCTCGCCCAACTTTCTTGTCTAGCTTGTCAGCCCCACTTGCTTGGTTGCTCACCTCTCTTGCTCGAACGGGTTGTCACACGGAGATTAGAAAAGTATTGGTGGTGAATGATAGATATGCGAAGACCAAGTAATTTTCGAGACAAAGTCACACATGCAGTCATTATCCACATTGTGGCGAAGATAGCTAGGGTGTGTATATGGCCTTTTTAAGAGGAGACCATTGTGCATACATTAA
>CM056959.1:15205516-15250516 GCA_029856935.1 Cyclocarya paliurus | reverse complement strand
TAAAATCCTAACATGACTCATATAAATAATGGATTATGACACAACAGGACCCGCATAACTAGTTTAATAATTACCTTTACTTGGATTAACCTAAACATGACCCATTTCATATAATGGGTTGAGCTTTTCCGTTTATTTGTTTTACCCAATTAATATAATTTCATATATTATACATGGATAACTAATAAGTCATTCACAATTACAATTGGATTCATAATAAAATATTTTATGATCAATATCCAAACCAATAATATTTAACAAAGTTAATATTTCCATAAAATAATTAAGTAGTCAAATACCAATATAATTATTAGTCAAATACCAATATTAGTATTACATCCCATTAATAATAAATGGATATATACTACACTTATAGAATTTGAAAATAGAATTTATTCGAGTTATACAAGTTGATTGCGGGTTTCATTGATTGATCCGCAATTGACCTATATATTAATTGTGTCTCATTATAAGACCAACATGTTTTGATCCATACTCATATATATCAAACTCAAACCTACTTATTTCATGTCATTTTCTTGTTAAATTTACAGATGGTGCCATATATATTACACCCTTAGTGTGGCACCCTCGACCCCCAAGTGTGATTTGGTAGGAGTCGCGACACGGGGTGATGGCCACTAAGGTCACCACCGCATCGCCAATTGCAAGTGTGTGCGAATATGCAATATGTGTACAGTTTATAAACTTAGCGGAAAAATAAAAAGGCAGTCTAAAACTAAGTACCATAAAATTTTAAAATACAATCTAACAAGAAGTCCTCCATAAAGTTATTACAGTCATCCAGTTGATTAAATTAAAATAAAAGTCCATCAACTAAAACAGAAATAAATCCCAGGTCATTACTCCTCAGGTGGGGTCGGTCCTGCATGCTTAAACTCGTCCTCTGCATCAAAGTCTACGGTTCCATGAAATAGAATCGTAGGTGGGAACACCACAATAAGATCTCACAATTTCAACAAGTAAATCGACAAATCAACAATCAGGAATTTCAAACATGGAAGCATACTAACAAACACGCACAAAAGTCATGAGAGATTATCCCAAAATACCCATTTTTGTGACCTTTACCAAAATTATTACAATTATAGCCACTCACGCCAAAAATCACATTTGTACACCGATGACATTCATTTATTACGGTGTGCGCCATGGTCTCCCCTAGGGACCATCCATATACTTTGGCTCCCTTTGTCACATCATGAGTAACGACCACCTATGTGACTTCATAACGAGCAATACTCAGCTTCGCACCTAGCGTGTACGTAACTCGACATCCTCTAACCCCCGTCAACAAAGAGGCCACAGAGTTGTACCAAGAGCGTTATTATCTTGGCCGAGCCTACTATAGCCCGATGACAGCCCATAAGGCATCACTCAATTTTACACGCTCCCGAGTGACTAGAAGAGCTACCAAGATAATACCCCATCTCGAGTTAGGGTCGCTATATGCATGCACCCACAAAATATGTTTTTAATCTTTTGACACAAAAACATAGTTTTTCCGATTTCACATCATAACCATAAAACATAGCACAATTAATAAAATCATGATAAGTAATAACAATTAAAATGCAGATGCATGACAAGAAGTTATTGGATAACATGGCAATAGGTGCAGCAAAGAATGACAGCACAACACAGATTCACATATTCACAAATCAAAACTGCACGCGATTCCCACCACTTCACCTGGCGCTTACCAACAATCCATCACTAACTATAGATTTTACCCCAAGGCGGCTGAGTGGTGACTCACAGGTTGGATGAAATCAAGGGAGCAGGAGGTCGGGAATGGGAAGATGAAGGCCAAGAGGTGGTTGAACGACCATCAGAACGCAGCTGAGTGGTGGCTCACGGTGGTGCACAATGGAGCTTGGAGAAAACACTCTAAAGGCTACAGAAATGAAGATCAGAAGGGGAGGAAGGTGATGAGACAATTTTTGAGAGGAAGAGAGGGTGTTTTTGGGATGCTTTTGTAGGGGGAGAGTTTCGGCCTATTTATAGGGCCAGAGACCCACCAACAATAAAACCCACCATGGGCGGTGATTGGGCACTCCAGGCTGTGCGCAAAACCAAAGGAAGGGCTCGCAGACTTGACAGTGACTGGGTGTGACCGGCAGTGCTCATATGGCCATAAGAAGCCATGCGCAGAGTGTGGCAGACTCGACAGCAACTGGGGACGAAGGGCAGTGGTTTGACGATGGCAAGGAAGGCACAAACCATGACAACATGTGGAGCCGGCATGCTAGTGGACGTGGGTGGTGGCACAGTTACTGCCTGCTAGGGGAAAAAGAAAACAAAATAATAAAAAAGAAGTGGGTGGCGCGGGGGGAGAAAAAGAGAAGGAAAAACAAGGGTTTTCACCCCTTAAGCCTAGAAATGGCGCTGTTCGCAACAAGGGTCCTAGTCCTTGAGCTCATGGACTCCCACACGTGTTGGGCTCACAATTCACATACACCAACACAACAAAAAAAAGAACCCACTCAAAATCAGACTTGGGCCTCACACACTAAATGCATAAAAAAAAGCATAGACACACAAGATAAACTCGGGCCCTCACACTTAGTTGTTGGGCCTATCTTACTTTTGAATGAAGAAGTGATCAATAATATGCACTGTGTCTAAGGGGTCCTGATACGGAGCAGTTGCCCTCCATTTGCTAGGAAACTTTCTGCCGTAGCTCAACTCTTCTGATTCCTGTTTCCATTGAGGATCCAGCTCCCAGTCCTCTGGTACCTACATATGAACATTAAGTATGGTAATTAGCTACAACCATATGAATTTTAAGACTAGTTCAGGCCGGCCATTAATGCTCGTATAGTTTCTTTCAATTTCCAATATAGAAAATATTCTAGATTTTCTTGCCTAAATTATGTGCAGTTAGACCTCTCTATATGTGAAATATTGTTTTCTTTCAAATTATATTTTAGGATTTCTTGATCTCATCAATAAATGTCACTTTAAAATTCAAAATCAATGTTATAGTGGCCTACGAAGCAATGCACTCTGTGCAACACAGAATGAGGGGTAAGAAGGAGGGATACATGGCACTTAAATTGGACATGAGCAAGACATATGATAGAGTGAAATGAGATTTTTTAGAAGCTTTAATGTTGAGGATGGGATTGAATAGGTCATGGATTGAGCTCATCATACAATACGTGAGCACTATAAGATATTCAATTTTAATCAATGGAGCACCATAGAGTGAATTCACATCCTCTAAAGGACTAAGATAGGGGGATCCTCTTTCCCCTTATCTTTTTATCATATGCTCAGAAGTGTTAAGTCATATGCTGGATAAAGTTGGGAAGAAAGGTCACATTTCTGGCTTTCCTTTTGCTCAAGGGTCTTTGCTTGTTAACCTTTTATTTTTTTTCAGATGATAGCCTTCTTGTTTGCAAGGCTAATCCAATGGAATGGAGCAAGTTACTTAGACTTTTGAAATCATATGAACAAGCCTCAGGTCAAAGATTGAACCTGGACAAGACCTCAATCTTCTTTAGTAGGAATACTAGACAAGATGCTAAGGAGTCCATCCTATCTAATGCAGGGCTGAGAGTATCCAAGTCATATGAGAAATATTCGGGCCTTCCTTCTTATGTGGGATCACATAAATCAATTGCGTTTAGGCCAATACTAGACAGGATCAAGGGTAGAATGAGCAACTAGAAAGTAAGGTTCTTATCTCAGGCAGGTAAAGAAATCATTCTCAAGTATATTATTCAGGTCATCCCAACCTACTATATAGGTATCTTCAAGATTCCAAAGACCATTCTAAGCGAGATTAATAAACTTATGCAGAAATTCTGGTGGGGGCAAAGGGAAGACATAAAAAATTCACTAGTTGTCATGGCAACAGCTAGGCAAGGCCAAATTGGCAGGTGGACTTGGGTTTCGTGACTTTGGAAATTTTAATCTAACTCTACTAGCTAAGAAGGGCTAGAGGATAATTCAATATCCTCAATCACTGGCAGCTAGAGTTCTTAAGGCTAAGAACTACTATAAATCAGATTTTTTGAATGCCAAGTTGGGTAGTAATGCATCCTTTATCTAGAGAAGTTTCCTAGCAGCAAAGTAGTTACTCAAAAAAGGCCTGATTTGGAATATTGGAAATGGTGAGTTAGTGAAGAATTGGCACGACAAGTGGATTCCTCAACCTTCTTGTTAATTTGTCTAGTCTAGTCATATTACATATGTAATCTTATTGACTAGTCTAGTCAATAAATATTATTTGAGATTACTTGGCATAGGAATTTAATTAGCTAGGAAAATAAAATATTCTGCATTTTATCATGGTTTATATATAATCTTTGGTATTTTCTTACCGCGTATTTATTGTAAAAAATTTAAACTTTTAAGATGACTAGTGATTTGACATGAGTTTTATATAAATCACCAGGCATCTTAGAAGTTTAAATTTTTTAGATGAGTGATAATTTCACAGAATATCAAACAAGAGATCCTGAATTCGTATTATATTCTTTTAACAAAAACATATAGCATCACCAAGGGAAAGTAATATGGGTTTTTTCTTTTTTTACCTTATCAACTGCAAGGGTGAAAACTTGAAGATCACCATTTGGTTTGATGTGAAATCGATTGAAAGCCTTGTAGTTAGCAATCCTTAGAGAGGAGAAGGCTTCGTCATAGTGTAAGTTAAACCAGTTGACGCAGATGTATAGGTAGCATCCAAACACCAAGGAAACTGCTGGGGTGGACAAGACCCAGAAATAAAGGAAGACAGAAACATAATAAACAATGGTAGCCACTCGAGATAGAGACTCCATCCCATTCTCACATATATTCCTCCTCGTGACAGCTATGAGCTGTTGATAGCAAATTTCAAATGAATTTAAGATATATAGTGAAGAAAAAAAAGAAGAAGAAGGAGAAAATAGCTTTGGTTTGTGGAACGAGTGATCATATATATATATAAACAATTTTAGAATATACAAATCCCGTACATTCTTTTTTAAAATGAATGAATCTACTGTTTAAAAAATTATTTTTTCATGTAAATCTCATCGATGTTTATACGGAGTGTGCGGGATTTGCCAAATAACATTCACCTTGTGTAACGCATAGATCGAGGAGAGTTTTTCTTACCTCTGGCACATCAAATGCAGACATGACATACTTGATACAGGCAGGATAAAGGCCGAATGTCCATTGTTCTAAACTTGTCCGATTGCCATTTGAGGCAGGTTGAATGAGCATACTTTCTAGTGATCGATAGAGAGAGTGATATTCTGATAAAATTAAAATATCAAACAATATTTTAAATTTTTAGATAAAAATAAATAATACTATCCAATGAATCTTTTCTTTCTCCTTGAAAATGATCTCATGCATTAGTTTACATATATAAATACACTATTTGCTTTTCCTAATTTACAGAACTCATCACAAATTAAAGTAACAATTTGGAAACAAATACCTCCCAGTGATTTATAAGGTGTATCTACACTTTTCATCCCCGAACTCTATTTTAAACTATTAAAAAAATAATTATTCTATCCTCAAGTTGGTGTGTAGAACACTCCATACATATCACTTAAATTATAAGATTTAATTTATAAGATTCAAATTTTAAAGTATATCTTTCAAATCCAATTGTATCACATATGCACTGTATGATGTAGAAACCTTAGAATAGCGCGCAGTATATACTTCTCTTAAAAAAAATTCAATGTGTATCATCTATTAAGATTTGACCATTAAGATCTATTAAGATTTGACCATTAAGACTATCTAATGTTGTCTATTTTTGGTAACGACTAGATCTTGAATATTAAGGCTGTACATTACAAAGTTTTAGTAGTTTGAGGTCAAAAAATATGACTCTTTGTAGATATAGTATGAAGGTAAAACACTCCTACGTTTATTTTACAACTCTACATAAAATTGAGGGTAGTTTTGTAAAATTGAGAATTTTTTTTAATGAACTGGTTTGATTGCATTCGTTGATTACAAATTATCAATGAGTTGTAAATTAGTTATAAAAAAGTTGTAGGTATGTCATTACTCGTTGATCACACCATTATGCATGCAGTTCATACTTTTACCAACAATATTGTAAAGAAAGAAAAACTCTTGGAGAATATATGTAAATCGATCAAATCCCACCTGAAGTCTCCAATAATCCGATCCGGACAAACGTCTCGACACCCAGTTCGAAAACCAACATAAGAATGAGAGCTACGACCAAGTGGGCGGAGAAGTGACAAGACCCGATCACAATCCTTGTCGTCCATGACCTTTCTGAGGGTGTAAATGCAATTGCTGCCATTAGAAATAGCACTGAACCACCCAGAGACACATATGAGTGATGCACCATGTACATTAAAGCACTCCACACCGTACCAAGCTCACACTGGCCGGGCAACAAAGAAAGGCGAAAACAAATGTCATATATACAGATAGACCTTAATTAATAATGACAAAATCTATTTAAGTCTTTTTTTCAACACATTCGGCACATCATCGTTGATGTGGAAGCTTTCCAGATCAACAATGTTACAAAATGATTAGTGTTTTGATTTTTTAAAATTATAATATTTGATCTCACGATAAATGATGTGCTAAGTGCTAACACACTAATTTCTGTATAGCAAATCTCAAAATATATTTATAAGGAATAGAAAATAACAGGAGTTCACCTGCGGGAGCATCGAGAAGACCAATATAAAGTATAAAATGCCACCAATAAAATCAAATCGCCAGTTCTGCTTCCGAAAGTTCGAAATATTTTTCCACGCAAGCTGCATGAAATCAATGAGAAGCTATAAGCTACAAAAATTCTGAAATTTTTCATTCATTTAATCTAAAGTTATGTAAAATAAAAATAAAAGAGTAATAGATGTGAATTTTTTTAATCCCAAATACGTTTTATTCCCCATAAATCATATATAATATGTTTATTGATTTATCATGTAAACCCAAGATTTTTAATTTGATTTATTATGTTGTATGTACCTTTAAATTAGTTCTAAATATCATAATATTTTCATGGGTCCTTTTTTTTTGTCTTTTAATTTGAAAACTTAATTTTAACTGGATATTGAGATAAGATTTCGAAACAAAATAAATGACGACTTTCTTATAAATAATTTCCTAGTGTATATTTTTTTTTATTTTGGACTTAAAATTTAAATTTCCTGGCTTTGTCCATCAACATAATGTAATAAAATGTTTACTTCTGCCACGAAGATAAGGCAATAAAATGTGATTGGTACTAATTAAGTGGAGATAGATCAGACTCGGAAAGGAGAAAAACAGAGTACAGTACCTTCCTTGACTTTTCAAAAGTAGGGTAAGCCTGTTTGCACTCATAGGAAACTTTATGAGATTTACTGAAATTGCGAAACACATGGGTAGGATGCAAGAATGCCCCACCACAACCATTTACAAGTAGATGCTGTGGATACACGTTCTCTTCTCTTTTTTTTATGGACACGTTCTCTTCAGAAGACTCCATGTGATCTGACCCACCACCAGAGTCAACTCTTTCGTGCCGCATGTAGTGATGTATGTCCCCAGCAATCCGAAGCCTACACCTTCTCTTCAGAATATTGCATATTAGGTCTGAAATATTGTGCTTATGCTCACCATCTTCGTACCAATCAAGAAGCCAATCTGGTTGGTGCGTCATAACAATCACAGAGTCTCTCTCGCCAACCTTGATCACATATGGTCCAATAAAAATGTTAAGATCGATTAACAAAATGTTTAGGAGCAAAAGATGGGATTAAAATAAACAATGCACGGAAAGAAAAATCAAATATTGAGGGCATAATATTGTTGGACCTTGAGCAGTCAATATTCAACCTAAACCACTTAGGTCAGCTTATTTGGTTACACAGATGAAACGAGATGATTTGTGTAACAAAATAAGCCAGTCCTGTTTAGATTCAGAGATGAGTTGAGATGATTTTAAATGAGTTAAATAAAATATTGTTAGAATATTATTTTTAATATTATTATTGTTTTAGGATTTGAAAAAGTTGAATTGTTTATTATATTAATTTGTATGAAAATTTGAAAAAATTATAATGACGAGATGAAATAAGTTGTGATGAGTTGAGGTGAGTTTTGAATCCAAACAATGGATAGTGTTTGAGAAGACACATTCGTGTCTTTCATGACATTCAGCATTAAAATTGTACCTTTCATTATGCCTGTTTTTAGAGTACTGGGATAATATGTATTATGCACACCCCAACAATCTCTTCTCCTCACAATTACGCTAGCTCCCATGACTCAAACATTATCTCTAACACTACTAATACCACTCGATATCATACCCCGCATGGCCATTTTTAAATCGGTCATAGAGAGCAATATCAATGCATATAATATCTTGATTATAACTCATTTTAACATAGACAATGAAATAGAGAAATTGGAACGATACCTTTTTTCTGGCTAGTTTTGAGAAAAATTCAAATTGGTACGCATCGATATCACCATGGAGTGCAAGATCAAGACCAAACACCCACCATCCTTTAGGGAGTTTCAGAGCAAAATAACTCTTCCTTTGAGGCATAAACCACCCGCCCAACCAGCACCTACGACATATATACTCCATAAAGGTATGAAGTCCATCAAACCAATCTGTCATGCCGAAACTAGAGGTTATCACACAACCATAACATTTTAAATGACAACACACTTTTGAGGGCTTTCATGATTTAAGAAAAATTAACACAAACCATGGTTTCCGGGAATAAGAAAACATTGAGGCCCTTCATATGGCTTCACTTGTTTTCGGCTGTGCCTTTTGGATCTTTTTCTTCCCTGCTTCGATGATTCAGACACCTCAAGAGGCACCTTAGGCTTGTCCACAACCGTACGTGCTTGTTCAGCACAAGATCGTGACTGCAAGGCATACTCAAAAGGGCGAAAGAGACGACTTTCGTACGTGAATTTTGATGGATTAGGATACCTATATTAATTCAACGGCAAGACATACGTCCCAATTAAACAAAAACAAATTATTAAAAATGTTGAAAAGAACATATTAAATATCGGATAATTTAGATGTCTAAAATGATGTCTATATTATATATAGATATGAAGACAGATTTCATTTTATTTAATATATATATGCAAAATATCTAGTTTTTTAAGAAATTTAACTAGCTAAGGTGAAATAGTGATTTTAACCATTCAGTTTATAATAAGCTAGCTAGCTAACATTAATCAAGGGCATGCTAATTACTAGCTAGTGAAAATGAATTCCCAACAATATGGTGTACAATTGTCATAAGTTTTATTTATTGTAAATAAGAATAGTCAAGGCCCGTAGTCATTTAGATAGTGGCAGAACCAGCAATTTGTTTGAGGAGGGGCCAACTTTTTTACCGTGTAACACATTTATTTAAAATAAAATAAAATTAAAAAATCATAAGACATTACTACCTATAAAATAGGATCTCGATAATTTGCTACCTATATACACTTAAAAATAAGATTCTATAAGTACAACTTAATATATATTTCAGATTTCTGACGATAATGTTTCTTAAAATAATATCAATCCATTATTATATGTGTAATGAAATATTTAGAATTTAATTTTTTCACAAAAACTATCAAGTGATATTTTAAAGTGTTATCTTTTATTTTAGTATGTAAGTTAGTTTATTATGTTTTATGTAAAATTTAGATATTTTTGTGTCACATTAAACATATAATGTTATAATTGAGACCTTAAATAAATTTTTTTATTATTTAATGAAATCTAGAGAATAAAACCTTTCAACTATTTTCAAATTTTTTGGGGGACCATTTTCTATATTTATAAAACTATATTGAAAAAAATCTTAGAATCTTGGAGATATTTTGAATTTTCCATATATTTTGGGGGGCCATACTGAATGTCGTTCCGCCACTGCATTTAGAGTACATATGTGAATAGTAACTACAATTATAATTTATCAATATATATAACAATAAGGGCATGTTTGAACACTACAAATTTCTAAAAGTTTTGCAAACTTCTCATAACTTTATTCTCTTGAAATATCACTCAAATACAAAATATTTTTTAATTCTAAATTTTTAACTTTTTCATCTAATCATTACCTCATCATTATTCAAATACAAACATCAATACAACTTTTACGAACTTTAAAAAAAATTATATTCAAATAATTTTTGAATTTTATAATATTTTTACTAAAAAATTTCTCTTATTTTTCAAAACCCAATAACACATATTCACTCAAACTATTTCACCATTATTCATTAGATTCTGATATACTCAAGTGTCCAAACATGCCCCGAGTGTCGATTTGGAATTGTTGTTAGCAATATATATAGCATTTTTCTATTAAAAGGCTATTTATTGTTTGTAAATATATTAATATATATTATATATATATATATATATCTTATATACGTGCTTTTAAAGTTGCTACGGACCCTAGTTTGGAAACAAAATAAAAAAGTGTTTTAAAGATAAAATGACAACAAATTAAGGACATTTATATATAGTTTTTTAGTTATAAATATATACGATCATGACTTACGCGATATCCCCTCCAATGAGTAGCAAGTCTCCACGATTTAAGGTAAGTTTACCAAGCTCACTGTCTTCCAAATCAATACTGGGCTGAGCAAGTAGCCGTGCCACTGTATAAGTTGAGTTTCCACCATCACCAGTGTCCGCCATGAAGTCAAACCATAGTTCTTTCTTTTCACTATGAAGGTCATACAAAAAATCTCCATCATCATCTTGACCGTTCCTTCTATTCTTAGGCACACCTCCTACTCCGTTCATTGCTGCAGCCTGATGATGGGAGGATGGGACCCGAAGATAAAAGATATATATAATATCAGTTACATCACATGTCATAAAATATATTTAGTATTATTTTCCTCCTTCTCCCTCCCTTGCTAAAACCTAAAGGCAAAAGCTCCTGCCGGATGAGTTTAAAATCAGTTTTCGCACCAGCGAATGTTGATCATGATTTGAGTTTTGTTAAATTGCCTAGACTGATAAAGATAATTTCACACGAAAGATCAATACATTTCTTATTATAAGAAAATAAATGTAATGATTATATATATATATTTATATATATATATGAGTTATTGTATTCTTAAGCACACATCCAGCACATCATTGCGATATAACACAATTTAATTTTCAAGATTCAAATTTATAAATTTTTCTTTTAAATTAAATTCTGCCAAATTAGCAGTAATATGCAGTGCAGCTTGTACTGATCCCCATCGTCTTATAAATAGGATTTTTCTATATATTAAGTTTAGCTTTTCGCTTAATTACCAAATGCTGAAAATTGATGGCTAATCGACACACAATATATGATATATATATATATATATATATAGATAATATGAGCGACAACATACCTGCAATACACGCATGTCAAAACGACCTAGAAAGAAATTTACTGATACGACGATGTTAAAAACTGTTTTGTAGAGATCAACTGATGTTCTGCAACATAGCCATGGATCACCAGATAATGTTAAACAAGTAAATATTACTGAAATTCTCTTTAATAGACAGAAATTAACAGTTGAAAAAACATATATATATATATATATATATATATTCATATTAGTATATGTATATTAGTACTGGACATACCCTGAATACCAGGGAACCATATCTAAAAAATCCGGTTTCATTATTTTATTCTTCTCATATTCTTCACCTGACCTGGGCAAAGGAACATAAGAGAAACTTAGTCTAGCTCATATACATATATATTCCAGGCAAGACATCATTTAAAATTCTGAATAATCAAATTCAAGCATACAAATTTATGAAAAAAAAGTAAATGCACAATAGAAAGTTAAGCTACAAAATACTACTCACGCTGGTAACCTCTCCGCTATACAATTAGCAATGTAAAGGCCTATAAATGTGGCCCATAACGAGTACAAAGCATGCATTTCGTCAGTTGAAACCTTGGCCAGCAACACACCGCTAAAAAACTGGGTAAATAATTCCATGTTAGACATGAGTTAGAGTAAGGAAAAACATCCACCTATATTGAAAATATACACAATAATTAGAGTAAGGAAAAAATATATATATCTATATATATATATGGCTTCGATCCTGTTCTGTATATATGTAGATATATGGAACCTAGCTCCTGTTGGAAGTAATATATCGATGGCAAATAGCTTGATCATTTGCAGGAAGTGCACGGCAAGATATGAGGAAGCACTAGGAAAATAGACTGGATACATGATGTAGGCGATTTAGGTCTGATGATGCAGTTTTGGCAGATTCGGTATTACTTAAGAAGGCAAATATGACAAGAAACGGTGATGATTCTTATTTTATTATGTATTTTAGTTTTATGTAATAATTAGGATTTTGCCTTCTCAGCAAAATTCTCACAATTTTAGATTTTTATAGCTATTTGAGCCTAGTTTCTGTACTTTAGAACTTGATTTCGAGTTTTATTAATAAACTTTACTCTTAAAGAGTTTTATCACTGTTTTGCATCTTTTTTTTATTAACTAGCTAGCCGATAGAATAATCTTAAATCTCTCTGGCGTCAATGCATATTTGTGGGGGGCGACATCAAAGTAATTACAAAATGATGCAGAACTTTATGAGCAGAGAAGGTCACCAGAAATCTAAGATTATATGCCCGAAATAGGGCTCCTAATTGTCTCTTGTAACTAAAATATGGCCACAAGTGTGTGGAGTACCTAACTTAAGATTAGTTTCTGGCTAAGAGCAGCACTTTGCATTTAATTTGCAACTATCTTAAATGATATTTGCAGTTATCAAGTGCGCAAATGCCGCTTTCAAAATCAATAAATATGAGATTCATATAAAAAATTAATTTTTTAATAGTAGACATTACTCTTTTTTATAAGAAGTGCGCGATGCAGTTTGCACAATCCATAACTGTATCTAGCATTATTCTTCTTATGAAGTTCATTATGATCCTTAATTGCTATTCTGTTATTGATGTTAACCACATTGTCATTGAAGAAAAGGAGCATTGACAAGATCAGAAGAGATTAGGAATTTGAAAGAATATGACACAAAACATGCATGAAGGTAGAGTCAGACAAAGGTCTCACTCAACTTTCACTAGCAACAAATCGATCACTTGATTTCTTACTTTGCTGTAGCCTGTATTACTATTTTTCATATAATTCTCAATAAAATAAAATAAAAAATAGAACAAATAAAAGCTTAATAAACGGTTGACCCATATACCTTGGGATAATGATGGTCACTGATCTCAGAGCCAACGTCCGGCACAATCAAATATGAGCAGACTTGGTCTCTAAAAGTTCTTGGTCCACGCGGTCTTTCTTTACATTTACTCAGAAAAATGCAGCAGGCTATACTAACAACCTTCAAAAGCATGAAGAAAAGTATTGGAGTTGAGATTAATATGGGAAAAACTACGAGATGATATGTTGATACAAAAGCGTGATGAGGACTATCTTACAGCCGAAAGTTGGAGCATCGTCCAGTATATCTCTGGCCACTTTCGAACCTCACGTGAGAAAATGTAGTGAAAGCCATAAAAAATAGTGTGGAAGAGAAGAAGACACAGAATAGAAAGGGCAAAAATTGTCCCAAATAAAGACAGATTCATTCTCATGGATTCTCCCATTGAATGATCAACAGCTGCTATTAAAAGCCAGGAGACATACCTGCAAAACAAAATATTCCCAGTTAAGTGAATGATATTGGTTTTATATATCACAGGATTAAGAGTAGTATTTAATTACCACTTATTGAAACTTGCATAGCTCGGTTTCCCTATCAACGGCTGGGAAAAGAATTCAAGTACCCAAGGGTGCATAAAGAAATAGAAGAATCCAAACAAACAGAGATGTAGAGACCACCACACATGAATGTTGTCGTCGTCGTTAAGAATACTACTCAAATTGTCCAACGAGATAAAAACGAAACAACTCAGAAATGCAACGACTACTGCATGATGTGAAAGCTCAGGTAGGTACAGGTATGTGTCCGTTCGCCTTATAAACCTCATCAGCATTTCCATTGTACTGCGCGCAATATTTCTTAGAGGTCGTCGCTGGTTATCTTGAGCCGGATACATGATAGCTCCCGTTACTAATTCACCAACTCAAAACCTGTAACTTTGGACAAAAGAATAGACATGACTAATTAATTATAAAGTTCTCAAAAAGATTAAAGATGAAGAATATAGAAAAAGAATTGACTGATAAGATGATCATCATGTAGAATATAGAATATAGTAGTACGTATTTACCCACCACGGGCATAGCTAAAAGGATTCCGCAGGTAGAACAGAAACGAAATCACAGTGATGCCCGGAAGAACAGAAAGCAGAAAGGCATGCTCGAACAAAACAAGTAATCGACGACCGACATATATAGCACATAGCCTCGAAGTTTCAAAAAGCGATGTATGAGTAGGGAAAAGAGATCAGGTAGCTGGTAGTTTCGTAGCATGGCGGAGAAAGGAAAATGAAGGTCAATGTTTACGTACGGAGGAGACTTTATATATATAAATAATAATTTATAATAAGAATTTAATATTTTGATATAAAATAATTATTTTTATAAAAAAGACCGATAGCAAATAAGTAATGTTTTTTACGGTAAATTATAAAAATAGTTGTGCGATTTATTTTATATATTTATAAGAAAAATACTACTCTCACAGTTCTTTTCTCGATCTATCATTACAAGTTACCGTTGCATTTTTTTAACTTAGTAATTAAAGAAATATCTTTTAATAATATTATATTGATATTTTTATTTTTTTTAAATATAAAATATATATATATATAAAAATAAAGATAAAAATCTTATAACCAACTGTAGTCGGGAGTCGTGGCCGTAGAGCCACCCTATTTATTATATACACGTATAAAGAACGTAGTAAACACGTGATCGATCAGACTAGTCAGCGATGGGAATAGTAGAAATGGAAATATTAATAGTACTGATAATGTTTGTCTTCTCTACTAATAAAACCCGAAATACATTTGTCGGGACCAGGTGACTCTTCAAATTAAACATTGACTTAGGCCTGGTTTGTTTTTAGAAAACTCTCATTTCATTTTATCTCAATTTTATTATTATACTTTTCTCAATTCTAATATAAAATAAAATAAACAATTCAATTTTTTTAAATTCATCTCATCTTCTCTCACCTAATCATTATAATTTTTTTAAATTCTAATACAAAATAAAATAAATAATTCATTTCATTTTAAAAGTTTTCATTTCATTTCATCTTATTTCTGAAAACAAACGAGACCTAATTTCTAGAAGAAACAGACGGAGTGACCAACCACCGTGCGCGCTAACTACGAGGAAGGATCCTTAGAATTATTTGCGTGGAATATTATTATAAGTTGAACTTAACAAACTTTGAACGGTTCCAGCTTTAGTAAAAAAAAAAGAACGGTTCCAGCTAAAATATTCTATTTGAAAGTGGGTATATATATTTTATTTTATTAATATGATGAAATTTAATTTATTAAAAAAAATTAAGTTTTATGATGTTACTATAATGGATAATGTTCTTTGCACATCGATTATTAAATAGAAGAACTCGTTCAATATACGTGAGCAGTGTTCTATATATATTTTAGGTTACACGATAAAAAATAAAAAATAAAAAGAAAAGAAAAAAAACCTACAATTCTATCAGTTTTATTTTAAGATATTTACATAAAATAGGATGATAATTAAAAATAATTATTAATTAGTAGATATAGATACATGCATTAATAATAGAACCCCTAATTTGGTTGGAAAAATTCAACCAACTGGGAAATTTCACGTCATGCTGCTGACGATGGGAAGTATATTTATTTCGGGCTGATCAGTCAGCACATGGGAACGAATAAAACTACGTCAACACGGTATTAGGTGCGAAGGCCTGATGTAAGTTGAAAATAGGTTTGAGATTCAGATGGATGGGTAACCTTTCGTGAAGTAGGCGAAAATAGGTTTTTGATGAAGTTTCAAAACCATTCTGACAAGAGAAAGTCATGCAAGACCGACCCTGGTCATTTGATAGACACTTGGTTAGTCTCTAGAATTTTAAAGGTAGTCTGTCACCAAATGAAGTTCAATTCAAGTCTGAACTATTTTAGGTGTAGTTACACAATCTTCCATTTGTTGCAATGGTAGAGGAGATTGACAAACTTATTGGATCAGACATGGGTAAAGTTCTCAAAGTAGAAGTGGATCAGAAAGTACTTGGATGGGGAAAATTTTTTAGAATTCAAGTAGAAGTTGACATTTCAAAGCATCTGATTCGTGGACATTTACTTAACATTGGTGGTAAGCAGCTGTGGATCAAATTTAAGTATGAATACCCAGACCCGCAGAGGTGCCAAACGGCGTCGTTTAGGTATGTAAGTTCTTCTTACTCTCAGTTTTCGGCTCCTTTCCGTTATTCCGCACTCCCACGCCTAGATCTCTTCCCCATCATCCCCCGATTTTCTCTCACTGATACTATAACCTCCAAAACTTCAACCTCGAAACCGCTAGTCTGCTCACACGTATATTCTCCGCTCAAGCCGACCGACTCCCTTTCTCCCTGTCCAGCAACCAGCTGAAAGCTCCTTTCTCACTCGCCAACCCAATGATGAAGCCACTGCATCACCCAAACCATCATGCTCAAACACTGCTCCCATAGGTCTAGTGATGCCAAGGTCAGCCCCCACTGTCCCAGTTCATCCCCCACGATAGAACCCTCATGACTGCAAACCACCCAAACGACAACCAACCTAGTCGCACCTCCCCTTTTAACCACCACCACGACGTCTCAAACAAGCTACCAGAGCACCCCCAACACCATGAACCACCAACTAATGTTGCCAAGCTCTCTCTCCTGCACGACAGAATCCTTGAGACCCACTGACTCACACCTCCATCCTTCACCACTATACCAAGTTATGGCCATCCCGAACTGTTACACACCCGAAGCTGCAGGCCGCCTTCTATTTTATATTCCAACCAAAGTTGCTTCCTCAGGCCGTGGACCACCATGAAACAACCAAGGCACACGACCACTTCCACCCAATTAATACCGCAAGCCAGATCCACGGAAGAACACCTCAACACCATAAGAAATGCTCCATTGCATCCCCTGTTCTAAGAAGTGTAAACAGAGTGAACTATCTTCTTGCTCCTTTGCTCGGTTCCACGCTCTCCACTCCCTCACATGAAGCCCACAGACTCTGTCCGAAGTCCTTACGTTATCTCTCGTCCTCGCTAGTTCTCTCTCGGTTAGCCTCTATCGCACGCCTCTACTATACACAAATAGCTACCTTATTTTTCAAGTAAAATGGTAAGTGATTTCTTTGAGCCTTCCGTAAAGTTTATTACGCATAGTAGAGTAAACTTTTGGGATGAAATTTCATTTATTTCCCTTTGAGTTATAAGCCAAATTATAATGCATTTGAAATTGTAGTTTTGTTGGGTTTGATTTTACGATGGGTATAAGTTTGATTACATAAAATTATTGAGTTATTTTTAGTATTCTTCATCCCCCTTTATATTTAACGGAAAATATTTAAAGACTTTAATTATATTATCTGGTATTAATTTTATAATTTGATTTTGGTAGTAAATTGTAAGTTAAGCCTATTATATGAAATAAATCTTGGATAGTTTTAAATTAGATATGATTAGTAATTTACGATGATATTTTTAACATAAGTATTATAAGAATATTTTATGAATTACTATTGCTTAAGAAATTTTTGAATTTCCTACTAGATTATATGATGGAAGTATTAAATTATTGTTTTAATAATAGTTTATAGAGATATGAGTTTTAAATATGATTAAGTTAATTTTTAAAATGAATTTAAGTTATTTTGTCATATTTAATAAAATTATTTTATAATAAGTTAAGATTATTTTTAACGATAATATATTTATTAGATTTCTGATAACTAGATAGTTATCAAAACCATTTTTGCAGTATGAATTTAAGTAGATGGAAAGTTTTAGTAGTCCCTTTTAGAAGTTTAGTAACGTTTAGTATTCGTATAGGTGGCGATTGGTATTCTCTTGGCACGATTGTGAAAAGTTTCAAAAAAGCTAAAAGTTGAGATAAGCGGGGTTTCTATGATAGATTTGCATTAAAAAAAAATATACTGAAGTTTTTTTTTTTTTAAAAGGGAGGATGACACCTCCAACCTTTATTAAAACACCATCACTTATGGCGGAGGAAAACCCTCACAAACAATCACTAATAAACCAAAAAACCACCCAAACAAACCCGCTAACAAAAAAACTAATGCCTAAAATTAGGCAAACCAAGATAATCCAATCTAAGCAAACCTCTCACATCTAGGGGTAAATCATTGGTACCCAAATATATACAATTTTTCCCCTCCTTCCCCTGCATTGCCAAAAAATCTGCTACTTTATTTCCTTCCCTAAACCGGTGTTCAATCGTGTATTGTAAATCATTAGTGGCCCTTTTGAGTTCTTTCCAAAAATCCAATAAATACCATACGGTACAATGAGAACCCCTCAGCCCCTAAACTACCCACATCGAATCACATTCAATTTCAATCCTTCTTAAACCAAGCTCCCTACAAAGCAACAAGCCTTGCGTAAAAGCACGTAACTCAGATTCATTATTGGTCCCATTACCAAGCTTCACCGAGAAAGCAGCCACCATTTTTCCTCTATCATTCCACCCCACCCCCCCCCCCCCACAGCTACCTAGATTATATATGCAAGAACCATCAACATTTAACTTAAACCACCCTTCCCTTGGTTTCTTCCATGCAACTAACCTTGCTTTACGTCTCCATATACCTTGCACTGGTATGTCTAAAGCTTCAAGAATGGCCCTGTCTAACTGCGACACTACCGTTACTTTATTAATCTGTCCAGAAATCTACCGCAGCCAAACTTTGATCGAGCACCATAAATTCTCAACTGACTGGTAGTGTCCTGCCATCATGGCTGAACATTGCCAACTCCACAACTTCCACGTTATTAAATCAGGCAGCAACCCGATCAACACCCCCTTTTGAGATGTCTTCTTCGCACAACGGAACCAACAGCAAACCTTCATTGACCAAGTACTCGTATTCAAACAGCTTACGCCTAAAGCCAGAGCCGCCCTCCTCCATATCTCCTGGACAATATCACCTGATCCGAGCACATGATCTATATCTTCTACCTTACCCAACCTACAATAATTACATCGAGATGCTAATGGAATACCCACAGATTGTATGCGTGAATCCACTAGAAGACAATGAAGCCTTGCTTTCCACATACAAATTGACATTTTCTTTGGCAGAAAATTGCTCCAAATCCATTCCATTCCTACCAACTGAGGTCCCCTCACCCGAATAAGCTCCCAATCCATAGACGATGAAAACTGTCCATCACGGCTGGGACGCCAAATCAAAACATCCTTGCCTTCTCATTGACCAGATACTTCAGCCATAATATCCCTCACCTGACTACACCCAACCAGACTCTCTAGCAGCCTCACATCCCATGAATTCTCAAGCCAACAATCTTTAATCCTCATTTGTGGCGATGTAATCAAAGGAGCAGTTTCCGCAAGTGGACCATTAGCCATCCATCTATCAAACCAAAATGAGACATTACCTTCCCACACCTTTATCAACATATTTTCCATGACTTTCGATACTACTTTCAATATCGATTTCCACAATCTAGAATCTGCATTTTTTGCTTTGGATAGCATGATATGTTCTCCTTTCAAATACTTTACTCTAAAAAACTTAGCCCACAGAGACTTAGTTGCCAAAAATCGCCAAGCTAACTTCATATGCATAGCTTTTTGAACATTTGTAAAAATCCTAACTCCAATCCCCCCTCCATTACGGGTTTACAAAGTTTCGCCCATGCTAACCATTTCCTCTTAGGCTTATCTTGTCCCTCCCCCCAAAAGAAACTAGACAATATGGAATTCAATTTACTCAACACCGTTTTTGGAACATTCAAAACCGCTAGTAAATGAGTTGCCATGGTCGATAGTACATGCCTCAAAAGGATAAGCCGACCACCTTGAGATAACAATCTCCACTTCCAGCCTGCCACATTCTTCTGAAACTTAAGCACCAAAGGCTCCAACATACAACAGGTAAGGGCTCGTTTATTTTTAGTGATGAGATGAGATAAGATAAGATAAGTTGAGATTAAAGTTAAAATGTTAAATAAAGTATTGTTAGAATATATTTTTTAATATGATTTTTGCTTTGAAATTTGAAAAAGTTGAATTGTTTATTTTATTTTGTATTGAAATTTGAAAAAGTTATAATGATTAGATGAGATGGATTTGAAAAAGTTGAATTGTTTATTTTATTTTGTATTGAAATTTGGGAAAGTGTAATGATGAAATTGAGATAAGATGAGATGTTTTCTGAAAACAAATGAGGCCTAAGTTTGCCTATAGCAATCGATGCTCCCAAGTACCATGTAGGTAGACTGTCTTCAACATAACCCATAGTTCTTAATAAGTTTAAATGCCGAACAAAGCTAATTTGCTTACAGAAATACATCGTCGATTTTTCCCGATTTACCATCTGGCCAGACCAAGCAGCGTATACCTCCAGGATTTTACTAATCCCCTTCATTGACCTCCTCTCCCCGTTTGAAAATATTAGTAAATCATTCACATATAATAAATGCGAAATCAATGGAGCACCCTGTGGATGAGCAAACATACCAATCCCTCCATCCTCAAAACCTCTATGTAATAGGCGGGAAAGGACCTCTTCCATTAAAATGAACAAATACGGCGATAAGGGATCCCCTTGACGAAGTTCCCTTGATGGCTAAAAAAAAACCCTTATAAGTTTCGTTCATCAAGATAGAAAACCATGGAGACTTGATACACATTTCCACCAACCCACATAATTTTTCTGAAAAACCAAACGCAACTAGAACCTTCAATAGAAAACTGCAATCCACTCAATCATATGCCTTGGCCATATCGATTTTCATCATCACGTTACCCCCACATGAATTTTTATTCATAGTGTACCATCTCTTGCGCAATAGATATATTATCAAAAATGCTTCTACCTGGAATAAAAGCTCCTCGCTCGGGAGAAATGATCCTTGAGAGATACATCGTCATGCGCTTTACTAAGACTTTCGAAAAAAACCTTATAAGCCACCGAGCACAAGCTAATCGGGCAACACTTATCAATGCTCCTTGGGTTTTGAACTTTCGAAATTAGAACAATAAAAGAAGAAGAGTAATACCTTGGCAAAGTATTGCCAAAAAATCAGACGCTGCCTCTACTACATCCTCTTTCACAATATCCCAACACGAAATAAAAAATGCCGATCCAAAACCGTCGAGCCCTGGGGTTCTAGTTTTCAGAATTGTCAACAATGTTGCCCGCACCTCATCCTCATTCGGTGCCCTACAGATAGCCTCATTCTCTTCATTCGAAATTACCTTGCTCACAATAGGTGATAAGTTCGCTGACTGTGAAGCACCTGCCCCATTCAGGAACTCTTCAACATACTTCACAGCTCCAAGATGCACCTCCTCCACTATACGTAGCTCCACTCCATCAGGCAACCACATTGAATTAATAGCAGCTCTCCTCTTTCTTATATTGGCAACTGCATGAAAAAAATGGAGTTTTGATCCCCCTCCTCCAACCATTTCTTCTTGGCAATCTGTGAAAGCTGTATTTCCTCATTATTCTCCCAATAATTAAGCTCTGTTTTCACAACCAGTAGCTCCATTTCTAGCTCGTCATCTACACCCGATTGGAGTTGAAAGTCCAGCTGCTTGACTCTCTCTTCAAGCTCCCTAATCACATGATTCACATGGCCAAAAATACTCCTATTCCAACCCATCAAAGCTACCTTCAACTTTATTAACTTTGCTGCGAGCTTAAGGAGACCAATTTCCAGAACCGGCTCCTTCCAAACTGACACAACACAATCCTGAAAGGAAGGATGTTGCAGCCACATATTTTGAAACTGGAACAGAGTCGGCCCATATCTTGCTACTACATTTGAACCCTAAATCAACATAGGCGCATGATCCGACGTTTTTCGAGATAAATACTCCATATACTCTTATAAATTCCGCATTCATCACTGCTCGATCCAGGCGAGCCCAGCTCCTAGCACACCCCTGTTGGCCATTGCACCAAGACATCTTTCGGCCATGCACAAGAAGTTCTAACAACCCACAAGATTCTAGACATTCATTAAAATCACCCATTGCTGCTAAGGATCTTGGATTGCCTCCCACTCTCTCCCCATCTTCTCTAATTACATTAAAGTCTCCCACCACCAACCACGGCACCTGAGCACTGTTAGTGCAGTTTAAAGAATGCCATAACTTCCTTCTTTCCAAGTAACTGCATTTGGCGTAAACCAGAGTTAACAACATCTTCTGGTTTGCTCTATCAACTAACACTGTAAGTAGTTGATTTGACATATCAACAATGTCCATTGTGAACTCATCCTACCACAATAACCAAAGCTTACCCCCCATCGACTCATTTGAACAGAAACTCTTAAAACCCAAGTAGCTTGCTAATTTTGGAAGTTTCTCCCCCTACAAATGGTTCCGTAACCAATACCATTGACACCTGAAATTTTCCAAGTAAACTCTTTAGCCTTCGCTTCGACGTGCCTAATCCCCGCACTTTCCACACTAGTATATTTCCTATCATAAGTTCATTTTTGAAGGGCACGTTAGCACCCGCTGAGATTGACGCAAAACCATCCCATCTCTCTGCTTAGGACGACCCTGGGAGACCTTTGCCTCACCTTTGGAATCATAGCCCCTCTCTTTTGCAAATTGGCTCAATGATTGATCATCATCCTGGTCCGACATGATGACCTCTTCTACAATGTAACCCAAAGCTCCGTTTCCTCTTTCCTTTGCCATTACTTCATCAACTATTTTTGACAATCCACCCACCTCCCAGGCTAGCCTATTATGACCATCCATGATCAAGAAATCGACTACAGGAGAAGCCATGGAAGTCTGCAATGGAGACCCACCTAACTAATTCTTCACAATCTCACCTAACTCCACACCCTCACCCTCCCTCCTCACCCCCATACCCTCAACCTCCACACCCTCCACTCCTTTAACCTCTCCACCCTCAACCTCACTCCTCACCCCCACCCCCAACTCAATCAATAAAACTACGCCCTCAGCCAAAGCCTCCTGAACCTCCCTCTCCTCCACATTGCTAAGAGCCAACTCTTTATCCTTCACGTTATCTATGCCCTCCATGAATGGCTATTCCTTTTCAAACTCCACCCTTCCAGTTTGTTGTGGCACCTGCTCATAGTTCTCCTCCTTTCTCTCACAGTCTTGCTCACTAGAGTTCTTTTGTGCCCTTTTCTCTAGTCACAATGGTTTTTCCACCTCACAGTTCTCCTCATTTCTTTTCACCACACGTTGTTGACCCATCCTACATGTCACTACCGTATGCCCCTGTCTTCGACACTTTGAACAATAAAAACCTAATTTTTCATATTTCACAGATCGCCATATTTTTTTTTTAGCCACCACAATTGGAAAACCCTGAACCAATTTGCCTGACAGATCAGCCTCCACACAAATATGCGCACTAGTCACACAAGAATGAGAAAATGTGGCATTATCAGTCCCAAGATATCTCTTAAACCTACTAGCCAAAATCTGCAAACATTCTCTTCGATATAGATGCATCTACAACCTGGGTAGAAAAATCCATTGTGCTGCCATTGACGGCTCTTCCTTTAGATCAAACTCCTTTGTCCATTGAAAAATGTGGAAACTACACCCATCAATAATCCAACCTTCTCTCACCCATTCATGCACAAAGTCCGGCTCACTGGTCATCTAAACCAATACATGATAATCATCCATGAAGGTCACTGTTGGAATCTCAAGAAGACCCCAAGTCTTCACAATCGCAAGACACACTGCATCAATAGACGACCTCGTACGTAAAAATTCCAGAACTAATGCAAAACGAAAGTCCTCCGCCACCTTGTTCATCTCAGCCTCTGTGAAAATGAATCCCAACTCACCGTCGACCTCCACGGATACCACATTGGCATTTTAAAACTAGACGAGATGTTACTAGAATGAGCCAAACCTGCATGTAAGATTGCTGCTTAGCACCAACATCTCCATTCTAACGTGCCCCCTCCACCCCTGCCAATGACAGGGAGACTAAGGGTGCTGCCATAAGGCGTAGCCTTAGAAAAACCCTAGTTACACGTAAAAACTAGGACTCCACAAAAGGCAGAGCAAAAAAATCAATCCGCAAAAAATTAAGAAAATGCGCATGTTAAGTGAACTGAGGTTGGTTTGTAAAATGATTTTACCTACCATTGTGGGCAGACCCAAGTACTTATCATAACTTCCTTGCACAAGAGCCCCACCTTCCAATAGGATCTTCCTTCTATCTTCCAGCTTAGTGTTTGAACTGAAAAAAACTGTTGTCTTATCCTTATTTAGGAATTGACCCGAGGACTTTTCATATTTGAGCAATAAATCTTGTATCTTCCTCCATTCTTCCACACAAGCTCTAACAAATAAGATACAATCATCTGCAAAGAGCATATGATTGACTCTTGACCCTTTTCTCACAGCTGAGATGCCTTTTGTATTCCCTCTAAGATCTGAGTTATTGAATAATGAACTCAAACCCTCTACACATAAAATGAATAGATAAGGGGATAGAGGGTCCCCTTGTCTAAGACCCCTTAAGGGAATTAGTTCAGCTCCTAGTTTGCCATTGATCAATACAAAAAAAGAAATTGAGCTATCACACTTCATAATTAAATCTGCCCACTCATCACAGAAACCAAGCCTTTTCATAATAGCACCCACATAAGGCCACTCTATTCTATCATAGGCCTTGGACATCTCCAACTTAATAGCCATACTGCCTTATTTCCCCTTCTTTCTTCCCTTCATCTAATGTAAAACTTCATATGCCACCATTACATTGTCAGTTATGATCCTGCCAGGGATAAAGACACTTTGATTGGCTAAAATTATCACTGCTAGCACTTCTTTAAGTCTGTTAGCTACAACTTTGGACACCATCTTGTATATGATATTACATAGGCTAATAGGCCTATACTCAGTAACCAACTTAAGCTCCTTAGTCTTAGGAATCAATGCAATATATGTAACATCCTGGATTTTAGTGTATTTTAATGCAGGATTTATTTAATTTATTTTATGATTAATTATCTTGTTTTAAAATTTTGAGAGTTTTTAAATATTATTTTATAATATTTTTTAAGTTGTGAAAATAATTTTATTGGGTTTTTTTATTTTAATTATTGTGGTGAATTTAAATTGGTCTTTAATTTAAGTTGGGTTGTTTATGGGTTTTAAAATTTCTATTGTTTTATTAAAGCATTTCACTATGTTTGATTAATTTTAATTAGTGATCTGCAATTAAATTCTTCTTTATTTTAAGGATGTTTTTGTCTGAATTTAATATTTTACTTTAGCTAATTTTGAGTTAAATTGATTTATTTATTTTAACTGTTTTAAAAATAGTTATTGTTTTATTTCAATGGGCTTGTTTTTGGATTTTAATATTTTTACTATTTTAATTCAGCATTTCATTGAGTTTGAATTATTTTATTTAGTGGTTTTAAAATCGTCTTCGTTGGATCACTTTCGAAACCCAAATTGAAAAAGGCTGGATCTCCTTTTTCTTCCTTCTCTTTTTCTTTTTCTCTTTTTCTTTTTCTTTTTCTTCTTTTTACTTCTTCTCCTTCGTTTCTCCCTGCCCAGTCGATACCTACCTCTCTCTCCTCTCCCCCACCCCCGTGTCTCGATTTCTTCTTACCTGAGCCACCGCTGGCCGGCGGTGGTCGACACTGCCGGTACCACCGGCTTCCCCGTGCGCCGGCGAGCCACCTCTCCAAATCCCAGCTTCCGCCGCGCCATCGTTAGCCTCCAGTAGCCACGCGAAGCCACGGCGTTCTTTCACCCGTTCCGCCGCCGTCCGGCCACCTCCGGCCACCAGCTCCTAGCCACATCACCACTGGCCCATTTCCGTCCTAATCGACCCAACCCCGGCTCCGATCAGTCGCCGGAGCCGTCCCATCGAACACCCTATCCAATTTACACTTCGTGGCTTTCCACCACCGTTTCGGCCACCACCTACGGCCAACCACCACCACCATTAGATTCACCACCTTCCAAAGGCCCTATCCTATCAATTTCAAGTCTCCATTTGAAACCGTGAAAAATTTCCATTTCACTGCATTTCGGTCAGTGTCTTTACACTGTGCGAATTTGCTGCTTTGGCATTTTCTAGTGCTTCGGAACCTTCGTAAAATTGTTTTAAAGCGCTGTAAGTATTTCCTAAATAACTCTTTGATATTTAATTATATTTTTACAATTAACTGCTATATTTTATATATATGTATCCTGGTTGGTTCCGGACTGAGTCCGAGGAGTTCGAGGGTGGTTGGATTGATCGGAGTATTTGTTGTGTGTGAATATTGTGATTTGGTTGTGAATTGGAGATTGGATTATTTGTGGATTTATTAATTTTTGGAAATTGGATTATTTGTGGATTGATTAATTGTTGGATATTCTGGATTTGGTTGTATTGTGATTTTGGGAGTTGATCATTGATTATATTGTTTCATTTCATGTTGCACGCATGACATGTTTGTAAACTGAAAAAACTGGATTTTTCGTGTGTTGCATGCATGATCATGTGATTATTTTGAAAACTGGGTTTTCATGAGAATTGGATTTATGGGTGCGTGTGTATCACGACCCCAAGCCGAGATGGGGCATTATCTAGGTGGAGCTCCTCTGGTCACTCGGGAGGGTAAGATATTGAGTGACGTCCCCTGGGTTGTCGTCGGGCGACAACGGGATCGGACGTTGGACGTGCCGACTCCGTGGCCCTTCTGCTGGCGGGGTTAGAGGATGACCTGACTACGAACGCACCGGGTGCGGAACTGGGCATCTCTCGTAAAGTAGCCAGGACGTGCGGATGGTCCATAGGGGAGGCCATGGTGCATATGGTTAATTGGATAAATGGAAAAAGAACTGTTTTCTAGGAAAATAGTGTGAGTTGATTTTTGTGTGCCATTTTCTGAGAAAATGGTGGAAATTGTTTTACTGGAAATGATTTTTGACCTAATGAGATTTTTGGCGTGCGTTGCACTATTTCATTTGCATCATGGGCATGCATGGTTAGTTGTTTAGATATGGTTATATCTCTGGACTTGGTTAGGTTATAACTTACCTGCGGTACCATTTCATGGTACTGCAGACTTTGTTGATGATGCAGATGCCGAGCCTGAGGATCTGGCTCCGCCGGAGGAGTGATCTGGGATCACTCGAGTTGTAACTTTTAATTTCAGACTTGTATTTTATTTTCTGGGACTTGGCTCTGTTTTTTTTTAAGGTATTTATATTTTGGATTTCTGTATTAACTAAAATTCTGGTACTAGTAGACTTTATTACCTTCCGCTGTGTTTTTATTTGTGCATTGTTTATTTGTTGCACACACTTGTCGTTGGGATGCGTGACCGGTTGTCATCATCCCAGGTGTCTCGATTTCCGTGCTGGTCCGTACATGGAAGTCGGGGGCGCCACAGGTGGTATCAGAGCGGTTTGGCTCTAGGTAAAGGCACATGTCCCTTAGGTGTAGTACCAGAAAGTTGTAAAGTTGTGATTTAAAATTATTTTGGTTTGAAGTATGTTATTTCAATGGTTTTAATTTATTATTTGTTATTTTTATTGATTTCATCTATTTTGTGGAATGTTAATTTATTTTAATTGTTTTATTTTATGGTCGCTTATTTTATTTGTTTTAATTATTTATGTGTACTTTTTCATTGTTTTATTCATTTATCGCATGTTATTTTATTTATGGAATTTTATTTTATTTGTGAGATTTTGTTTTGTTTTGATTTTATGTTGTTTGAGGTATGTTACTTTAAATGTTTTAATTTATTTTATGTTATTATATTTGGTTGGTTTTATTCTATTTTATTTAATGGCATTTTGTTATGCTTTAATTTCTTTTTTTCATAATTAGATTTTAATCGGTTTGAGTTAAAAAAGTGGGTTAAGGGCTACGCTATGACAGGAAAAAGGTACGACTGTGAATGTTATTATTAGACTTGAGCATTTAGTGTAGTAGGCCTGAACTCTTAGCAATTGGCATATTTTTATATCGAGACTCGAAGGAAACGACATGGTCTAAGTGAACTCTATGAAGTAGGAACTCAAGTTGCAACTAAGGTGAGAATAGCTTTAGTTCGCCTGGGATACTTGAGGTCTTAAGTTCCATAGGATTAATTGTTGAGTCTAGGGAGTAAGAGGTCATAAGTTCAACGAACTTCGAGGATAGATTTTTGAGGAGTTATCTAAGGTTTGAGGCCCTATAGTTTTTAGGAAATAAGTTTATAGGATCTAAGGTGGTAGGTTCAACAATCACTTGAAGGACTAATTAAATTAGAAGTTTTAGATTTTGTCGGCTCAGTTAAGCACTTTGGTATTATTTCGGGTTTAGAATTTTGCAAGGTTTGTAAGGTGAGTGTTTTAACTTTAAGGTCATCGAATTTGAGGACTTTAGGAAGTGATTCTTTTGGGTTTAAATTTTTAGAATTATAGATTTGAAGGATTGATTTGTAATAATATTTAAGTATTTAATTCCTCGAGTTTAGTGTGCTAGCTTGATTTATTTTGGAGACTGTTTAGTCTGTGATCATTATAAGGAGGTTGATTAGAGTTGAATTATTAATATAGGAATTTTTAATGAGAATATTTCTTTGGAGATGAAGGTAATGATTTAGCTCGTGTATTTTCTGAGGATTGTAGATTTGGATCGAATTCGAGAAAATGATTGTTTTTAGCTTGAGGTTACAACAGTAGGTTTAAGATTTGATCCATATCAATGTTAAGGATAAATATAGTGTTGGTTTTAGAAATGATTCTTGTTGATTTCGAGGAGATAGGTCCAGATGATGGAAATGGTAGTGATAGTTCACTTGCACGTTGGAGGAATATTGATTCTAGCTAAGGATGCACGAGATGGACGTGTAACAGTTGTGAGTTGTAGGAATTTCGGAGAGTACAGGTTCTAGTCTCATTCTTGGTTTGGAAGAAGTAGTTCTGGTAGGTATTGTTAAGAAGTCGTTACGACAGTATTAAGTTCAAGAGTTTGGTGAGTTGATCGAATATTACAGTCGAAGCAAGTTACTCTATGGAATGATGATTGGCAATAATTATTGTGATTACCTAAAGGAATTAATTGTGACTTGAGGTCACATAGGAATTTAAATTTTTTAGACTATACTTTCCTTTGGAAATGGAACGTCAAGTTTGGTGAGTTAAGGACATTGTTATTTGGCTTAATTGATGAATTTTGGAAGTTGAAACTTAGGCATCAACGGTGGATAGTATAATCAAGTATGTGAGTAAATAAAACATTAAAATCTATCGATGTTGTACAATAGTTTTTGGTGGAGTGATGGTTTAAGCAGATTGGCGTGCCTTGAGGTTTATTAGTGATGTGTTATTGAAGGATTTAGTTGTGTTAAAACTAGCTTATAGGAGTAGAAGTAGGTGGGCGAGTTACCAAGAAAGTTTTGATAAGATTTTGGTTAACTCAATGGTAGTTCGTAGTGAGTTTAGTCATCGCTAGATTAGATGATATTCAGAATTTAGATATTAAGCTTTCGGGTTTAGGTAGTCGCGTAGAAGTTGTTAATTGTTCTTTTTGGTTGACGGGTTGGATTCGAGTCCTTCAGAGTAAGTTCCTTATCTTAAGAGGAGACGAGTACACTTTGTGGTAGTGTTACTTGTTTTCAATTGCGATGCTGAAGTTGATTAATATTGGTTTTTTATCATTGATCGTGGATGTATTCTTTTTGGATATTGATCTTGTTTAAAGTAGCGGGAGTTATTTGAGTAATGTGTGATAATTCATGATTTTGGAGGAGGGTACTTCCACCAATTGTGGTAAGAGTTTCTTGGTTAGTAGGTATGGAACTACCCTGTACTCAATGGTGTTATTTTAGGAGGACATGAATTTTCGGTATGTGGCGAATATCAGAGTGCGCAGTAGGAGTG
The DNA here is from genome assembly GCA_029856935.1 of Cyclocarya paliurus. Classification (NCBI taxonomy): domain Eukaryota; kingdom Viridiplantae; phylum Streptophyta; class Magnoliopsida; order Fagales; family Juglandaceae; genus Cyclocarya; species Cyclocarya paliurus. The sequence continues at coordinate 15,220,407 of CM056959.1, read as the reverse complement.
TGATACTTTGGTTGTAATAAGAAGTTCAAATTTTGTGCTGAATTTGAGGAATTAGTGATGACTTGAAATTTTGAGGAATACCTGTAATTGGAGATTAATTATTGTGTATGCAATTTCGTTATTGATGGTTAATTTTTGGAAGTGGCCACTAGGTTACTAAAGTGTAGTATTCAGCGAAGGTTTGGAAGTTTTACTGTAGGAACCAATAGAGGTTAGTTCAGATTATCAGTTGGAGCTAGTAATCATTGGAATTCCTTGGGTGTTGTGTCAAGGTTTTGTGGATATTGAGTTCTTGGTTTACCTGGCCGCTCTAGGAATGATAATCATGATGTGCCTTTGGGAGAATGTGCAGACCGCCTTTGTGTTGGGATGAAATTGGTGAGAGTATATTAATTGGGCCAAGTTAATAAAAGAGATGTTAGATCAAGTTCGGGTGATAAGAGATGTTATGGCGGAAGAGTAAGGTTGTCAGAAAAGTTATACGGAATCAAGGAGAAGAAATTTGTCTTTTGAGGAAGGTGATTGAGTTTACCTTAAAGTCCCTCCTAGGAAAGACGTTAAGCGTTTTGGTAAAAGAGGAAAACTTAGCCCAAGATTTGTGGGACCTTTTCAGATTTTGGAGATGAATGAGGCTGTTGCTTACAGGACTGCTTTGCCAGAGTATTTTGGAAATGTTCTTGATGTGTTCCATGTGCTCTCTAGAAAAGTTTTGATCATCAAGAGGTGCGCTTTGTCGACCCAAGACGCTTCGAACTTCAGTCTGACCTTACTTAGGAGGTTGCCCTAATACCGATTGTAAATTGGAAGGAGTAAAGGTTAAGATCTAAGTCGATACTTTTGGAGAAGGTAGTTTGGGATGATCTTCTGGCTTAAGATTTCTCTTGGAAAAGAGAAACATACATGATGGAACGATATCTGTAATCGTTTGTTTGATCGGCGGTATGTCTCTTAAGCCTACCGTTAGTCGCATCTCATGCCTCTCTTTAGCATTGATGTCTGACCCTACAATTTCGAGGACGAAATTTATTTTAAGGGGGGGAGGTTGTAACATCCTGGATTTTAGTGTATTTTAATGAAGGATTTATTTAATTTATTTTATGATTAATTATCTTGTTTTAAAATTTTGGGAGTTTTTAAATATTATTTTATAATATTTTTTAAGTTGTGAAAATAATTTTATTGGGTTTTCTTATTTTAATTATTGTGGTGAATTTAAATTGGTCTTTAATTTAAGTTGGGTTGTTTATGGGTTTTAAAATTTCTATTATTTTATTAAAGCATTTCACTATGTTTGATTAATTTTAATTAGTGATCTGCAATTTAATTCTTCTTTATTTTAAGGATGTTTTTGTCTGAATTTAATATTTTACTTTAGCTAATTTTGAGTTAAATTGATTTATTTATTTTAACTGTTTTAAAAATAGTTATTGTTTTATTTCAATGGGCTTGTTTTTGGATTTTAATATTTTTACTGTTTTAATTGAGCATTTCATTGAGTTTGAATTATTTTATTTATTTAGTGGTTTTAAAATCGTCTTCATTGGATCACTTTCGAAACCCAAGTTGAAAAAGGTTGGATCTCCTTTTTCTTCCTTCTCTTTTTCTTTTTCTCTTTTTCTTTTTCTTTTTCTTCTTTTTTCTTCTTCTCCTTCGTTTCTCCCTCCCCAGCCGATACCTCCCTCTCTCTCCTCTCCCCCACCCCCGTGTCTCGGTTTCTTCTTACCTGAGCCGCCGCTGGCCGGCGGTGGTCGACACCGCCGGTACCACCGGCTTCCCCGTGCGCCGGCGAGCCACCTCTCCAAATCCCAGCTTCCGCCACGCCGTCGTTAGCCGCCATTAGCCGCGCGAAGCCGCGGCATTCTTTCACCCGTTCCGCCGCCTTCCGGCCCCCTCCGACCACCAGCTCCTAGCCACATTACCACCGGCCCATTTCCGTCCTAATCGACCCAACCCCGGCTTCGATCAGTCGCCGGAGCCGCCCCATCGAACACCCTATCCGATTTACACTTCGTGGCTTTCCACCACCGTTTCAGCCACCACCCACGGCCAACCGCCACCACCATTAGATTCACCACCTTCCAAATGCCCTACCCTATCAATTTCAAGTCTCCGTTTGAAACCGTGAAAAATTTCCATTTCACTGCATTTTGGTCAGTGTTTTTACACTCTGCGAATTTGCTGCTTTGGCATTTTCCAGTGCCTCGGAACCTTCATAAAATTTTTTTAAAGCGCTGTAAGTATTTCCTAAACAACTCTTTGAGATTTAATTATATTTTTGCAATTAACTGCTATATTTTATATATATGTATCCTGGTTGGTTCCGGACTGAGTCCGAGGAGTTCGGGGGTGGTTGGATTGATCGGAGTATTTGTTGTGTGTGAATATTGTGATCTGGTTGTGAATTAGAGATTGGATTATTTGTGGATTTATTAATTGTTGGAAATTGGATTATTTGTGGATTGATCAATTGTTGGATATTCTGGATTTGGTTGTATTGTGATTTTGAGAGTTAATCATTGATTATATTGTTTCATTTCATGTTGCACGCATGACATGTTTGTAAACTGAAAAAACTGGGTTTTTCGTGTGTTGCATGCATGATCATGTGATTATTTTGAAAACTGGGTTTTCATGAGAATTGGATTTATGGGTGCGTGTGTATCATGACCCGAAGCCGAGATGGGGCATTATCTCGGTGGAGCTCCTCTGGTCACTCAGGAGCGTAAGATACTGAGTGACGTCCCCTGGGTTGTCACCGGGCGACAACGCGATCGGACCTTGGACGTGCTGACTCCGTGGCCCTTCTGCTGGCGGGGGCTAAAGGATGACCTGGCCACGAACGCACCGGGTGCGGAACTGGGCATCTCTCGTAAAGTAGCCAGGACGTGCGGATGGTCCATAGGGGAGGCCATGGTGCATATGGTTAATTGGATAAATGGAAAAAGAGTTGTTTTCTGGGAAAATAGCGTGAGTTGATTTTTGTGTGCCATTTTCTAGAAAAATGGTGGAAATTGTTTTACTGGAAATGATTTTTGAGCCAATGAGATTTTTGGCGTGCATTGCACTATTTCATTTGCATCATGGGCATGCATGGTTAGTTGTTTAGATATGGTTATATCTCTGGACTTGGTTAGGTTATAACTTACCTGCGGTACCATATGGTACCGCAGACTTTGTTGATGATGCAGATGCCGAGCCTGAGGATCTGGCTCTGCCGGAGGAGTGACCTGGGATCACTCGAGTTGTAGCTTTTTATTTCATACTTGTATTTTATTTTCTGGGACTTGGCTCTGTTTTTTTTAAGGTATTTATATTTTGGATTTCTGTATTAACTAAAATTCTGGTACTAGTAAACTTTATTACCTTCCGCTGTGTTTTTATTTGTGCACTGTTTATTTGTTGCACACACTGACACTTGTCGTTGGGATGCGTGACCGGTTGTCATCATCCCGGGTGTCTCGATTTCCGTGCTGGTCCGTACATGGAAGTCGGGGGCGCCACAATATATCTATGATTAACATAAGAGAAAGGAATCTTACGATTCAGGGAGTCCAGTATTGTCAAATACACCTTATCACCCACTGTTGCCCAATGATTTTGGTAAAAACAAGCACCAAAACCATCAGGGCCTGGGGACTTCAAAGGAGCCATGGTTTTAATCACCCCTTCTGCCTCCAATCTGCTAAAAGGTATTCTCAGTCTTTCATTCATCTCACTTGTCACTCGAGGTACAATATGCTAAAGGCACTCCTCCACTGCAGTTTTGTTTGGATTTGAGGTAGAGAACAATTTCTCAAAGTATGATCTGAAAGCTTCATCAATTTCCACTTGACCATTGAACTCTCTCCCTTGTTCATCCCTCACTTGAGTTATGTTGTTCTTCCTTTTTCTCTGGTTTGCACAGGCATGAAAAAACTTTGTGCTCCTGTCACCCGAAGCATACCAATTCCTTTTTGCCCTTTGCACCCTTTTAATCTCTATTGAGTTGTACCTCCCCTCATCATCTTATAGCTTTTTTAGTAATTCAGTCTTTTCTTTAATATCTTTCACTCTATTAACTTTGTTTTGGTCATTCCACATCCCAAGTGCCTTACTATAGTTTTCCAACAGGCTTATAAAGTTCTTTGTCTGCTCACCCCTTTCCATGCTTCTTTCCCACACCTTTCTAATAACCTCTTCACAATCATCTTCTTTTTCCCAACTAGCTTCGTATATGAAAACCTTCTTGCCTCTCCACCTGCTTTTACCTTTCTTGAACAAAGACAACAACAAAGGCCTATGATCTGAGCATCTTCCTGCCAATACCTCCACCCAGTAATCTCTATAACATTGTGCCCAAATAGGATTGGCTACAGCCCTATCCAACCTTTCCTTGGTGAAAGTATCATCCTCGTGTTTATTACTCCATGTGAACTTATTCCCTCTCCACCCAAGATCAGATAGATTCCCTTTCTCCAAAGCCAACCTAAACCTCTCCATCAATTTTTCCTGCCTTGGGTTACCTCCTTCCTTCTCATCATTTGTTGCTATTTCATTAAAGTCACCAATCACACACCACCCTTAATTCTCTTTAGGGTTTAAAGACTCAAAGAAATCCCAGGCTTCATCTCTCTTGGCAGTTTTTTGCTGCCCATAATAACCTGTTAGAATCCAATTATCCTTATCTTCCTCCGAAATCCTCACATTTATATGCCTTTGTGTATAATTAATAACTTCAACTTTTACCAAATTGTTCCATAATAATGTAAATCACCACTCCTCCCTACTGACTCCACAACAAAACAACCTTCACACTTCAGTTTTTTCTTCAAATAATCAAATCTGTCGGCTCTTAATTTAGTCTCCATCAAGAAAACTATGTCAGGTCTCTTGTCCTCCACTAAATGGTAGAGGTCTTGAACTATCCGAGGGTTCCCAAGCCCTTGGCAGTTCCAACTTAGAATTTTCATTGGGATTGGCAGGGCTGTGCAACAGCCCTGCCAAAACTTGGTAAGATTCCATTCCTCCTTCATCATTACCTAATCTGCCTTTTTTGTATCTCCCACTCTCCCCTTCTCCTTCTTCACCCTCATCTTTCTATCTTTTCCTTATCAAACAACCAACTCTTTTATCATTAACCTGCTTCTTCTCCCTAGCTTTCCTCTTCCACCCTCCCCTTGTCAAAGGTTTCCCAGTAGAAAATTCTGGTCCACCCCCAACCCACACTACTTCTGTCACTTGTCCCCCTTTCTCTTCCTCTCTAAGCTTTTTCTTTACTTTCTCCACCTCTACCACCTGAGTGCCCTTCACCACTTCCACCTCTTCCCCTAACCTACCCTCTCCCTCAACCCCTACTATCTTATCCCTTCTCTCCATCTCATGTAACATACCCCCATTAACTTCCTCCCCCCTTTCTCTTTTATTTCCTTCCTCCCTCCCTTCCTCTTCCACATTAGTATTAGAGCTACTATCTCCCCTTCTTCTATCATTGAATCTCTCTCTTTCCTTCCCTCTAAACCCTAATTTAGCCTTAGCCCTCAGCCACGACCCATATTGCTCCTTCCCTTCCCCTTTCCCTTCACATCCATAACTAACATGCCCCACACATCCATAGGCAAAACATATTCTAGGCAATTTATTATACCGTAAAGAAATCCAGATTTTTTCTCCTTTAATAGTAATGAATCTACCTCGAGCCAGTGGCTTATAAATATCTAACCTGATTTGAACTCTTAAAAATATGCCCCATCCACTACCATTAGTATTCACGTCAACCTCCTCCACCTTGCCAATGGTCTTACCTATCTATTTCCCATGTTCATCATCCATGCACACTAGTGGCATATCATGCATTTGGTCCCAGAAACTCTCCTACTCGAACTTCAGACTCTGAGGTGGTGTGAATTCCTCAAACACTTTCAATGCAAATAGATGAGAATCAAACAACCACAGTCTTCCACTCCATACCCTTTGCTTATCTGCATGATTTGCAAAAGTCAGAGTAAAAACATTATTCCCTACCTCGGCAAACTTCACTAGCTTACTGATCCTCCAAACTTTTGACATTGTTGCCTCCAACACTTCCTTCCTAATGCTTCGCTCCATGCAGACCTTCCCAACCAAACTACACTCCCCTTTGTATTGTATTTACTCTGTAACTAATTCATCAATGGCTATTACTTCCCCTTCCCCCTCCTTCAAACAGAACCTCTCCTACTTCTCCTCTATCTCATTCATTCTCTTTCACCCTTCTCCTTCTCCGATCACTCCTCCAGATTCCTCTTGCCTTTTCCGTTCTACCACCACATTTTCACGTACCAATGCTGTCCCGATGCCTTTCCTCCTACTTCAACCACCATGACACCGTACTATCCACTGCACACCAGCTACGTACCTCTTGCCTCCCACTACAAAAACCGTTAAGACTCTAGTGGTCCCCCCCTGAGCTTCACCTCATCCTCCCTTTGCAAGAGAAAGAGAGAAGAATTTTTTTTAGTCCGCACTCTTCTTGTCTCTCCAAATCAAAGTACAATACATTCAGAAGCCTTAAAGAAAAAGTATGGTAGAAGATTAACAATTGGAAGAATTTCTTCCTTTCGAGGGTTGCAAAGGAAGTAATGATCAAAGCTGTTCTTCAAGCAATTCCCTCTTACACTATGAGTGTGTTCAAGTTGCCAAGAAGGCTGTGCAAAGAAATCAATGTAATGCTTTCCAAGTTTTGGTGGAAAAACCAGAAGAGTTCAGGAGGGATCTTGTGAAGGAGCTGGGGGAGAATGAGTCAGTCAAAAGGGTGTGGAGGTTTGGGGTTTAGGAATTTAGCCAGCTTTAATACAACATTACTGGCCAAGCAAGCATGGAGAATACTAAACAACCCTTCTTCTATGGCTGCCGCTATTTTTAAAGAAAAATACTTTAGGAGCTCATCTCTGTTAGAAGCAAAGTTGGGCAGAGCTCCATCTCAGATATGGAGAAGTATATGGAGTTCTATAGATTTACTTAAGGAGGGTCTAAGATGGAGGGTGGGAGATGGGCACAAGATTAACATATGGGTCAAAGGTGGTTGGCAACACCATCTACATTCAGTGTTCAAATCCCTAATTCTCCTCTGAACACCTGTTCTAAGGTGAAGGATCTAATATTGGAGGAGAGGAAGGAGTGGAATGAGAGCCTTATAAATTCAATTTTCTCAAAGGAAGAGGCTGAACATATAAGTAGCATTCCTTTAAGTAAGAGGGTGGGGTAAGATAGACTGATTTAGGGACCAGAAAAGAAAGGTATATTTAGTGTCAAGTCTACCTACTACTTGGAGGAAAAAAGGTCAAGAGCTTTAATGGGTGAATCATCAAAATAGAATGGCCTGAGAAAGCTATGGAAGAGCATCTAGGATTTGAAAATTCCTAGTATAACAAAACATTTCCTATGGAAGGCAAGGAATAACCTCTTAGCTACCAGAAAAAATTTGTTGGCTAAGAAGATTGTGGAAGATGCTAGGTGCCCTATTTGTTTCAAGAGGAAGAAACTGTTATGCATGTACTTTGGCATTGTCCAGCTGCAAATGATGTTTGGTCAGAGTCAGCTAAACCAGTTTAGAAATGGAATGTATGATTCTTGGTTTACTGGAAGTAATGGCAGAGAAGCTCTCACAGTCTGAGATGGAGGAAACTGCAATAGTGATGAGAGGGTTATGGCTTAGGAGGAATACTTTTGTGTTTGAAAATAAAATTCTAAGTCATAATAATGTGATTGAAGCAGCTAGAGTCATATTGGAAAAGTAGTAATTAGCAGCAGTTAAGATAACAGATAACAGATGCAAGACAAAACAGATGCAAAATAGATGGTTACCACCTAGTGTGGATTGTTTTAAGGCCAACTGGGATGCAGCCTTAGATGTGAAGTCAAGGAAGGTGGGGTTAGGAGTGATAATCAGGAATGAGTAGGGGGAGGTGATGGCAGCTTGCTGTAGAATCACCTATTATAGCTGAGAGCTGGCACTAAGGAAAGTTATGGAGTTATGTGAGGACCTGAGCTTTAACAAAGTCATATTAGAGGGAGATGCTCAGGTGGTGGTTAATGCAATGAATGGTCAGTGGAAGATTTATCATACTTTGGCAGCATTATTGAAGACTTGAAGGTTCAATTAAAAGAGTGGCCTAACTAGACAGTGAACTATGCTAGTAGAATTACTAATACAGTAGCACAAACACTTGCTAAAGAATCTTTACACTTAAGGATAGAAAAAATTTGGTTAGAAGATATACCAGTTTGTATCTCAGGATGTTTACAGAGAGATTGTTGCATTGTAAACAATGATATTTGAATGAATAAGGAGGTTTTATTTTAAAAAAAAAAGGTTTGTTTGTAAAATGAACTGAAGTTGGTTTGTAACATGCGCATGTTCATCTCAGCTTCTGTGAAAATGAACTGAGGCTGGTTTGTAAAATGCGCATGTTAAGTTTCTAAAACAAAATGTGAAAAACAACCTAAGTTATGTGTTCTAGCATCCACTCATGAAATCTATATGAAAGAGAAAAATTGCTTTTTGACATGAAAAGTATAGACATGAGCAACATTTGACGTGTTTCTGAAATGTGCAAAAGAGCAAATATGAAAATTGAGATTTTTATACATGTGATATGAAATGTTTTGAATCTATTATTGATCATCTGAAAATGATATGAATATGTTCAGGCACGTGGTTCGATATGATATGGTTATGAAAAACCTTTGCATACGTATCTGCTTTGATTCTGATTCTGAATATGGTTCTGATATGATGATACTGGTTCATGTGATATGGATTTGTACCAACATGATATGATATGAGTGCACCCACTTTGAAAACAAAGTGATCTTTTATGTGTTCTTTCATGTGTGTACACTCGGGGCTACAAGAATGAATGAAGGAAAGTTTCACAATATGATATTGTCTGGTTTGGTCACCATGGATAGTACAACCCTACCAAGGGGGTTAAACATGTATATAATATGATACGATAATATGATATGATAAGATGATGATGTTCATTTATGTTATGCCAAAGCTTTTTTGAATATGAACAGAGTGTTTGAATATAAAACGAATTTTTGAATATGAACAGTTGGGTTTTTAGTATAAAGAGATTGAAAAGTAACTACGATTTTCTTATAACACGTTTATGAGATATGTATATGAAAATGAAATGTTTTGTTTCTACATACTAAACTTTCTGAAAAGGCTTATGTTTACATACTAGTATATGTTCCATGCTGACTGAGTTGTTGATAACTCATAATTCCTTTATCTTCAAATATTTTTCAGAGAATTTTGATGGTATAGCTGGGATCAAGACTAGAAATCATGTATAAAGCTATGTGGGCATAGTGGATTAAGTGCAAAGATGGTATTTGGTTGTTGGAGATTTTATTCCATAGCTCTGTTTTACTCTTTTGACTTGGTATCTTGGAAGCTTGATGTTAAATTTGAGATTTTTGGTGGTGTTTAGATTAATCTTTTCGAAGTAGTTGATCTAAAACAGTGAGTTGTACGTGTCATTGAAAACTTTGGAGTCTATAACTTCATGGTTGAAAAATGATTTTGAGTGACAAGGAGTAACTCTCTGATCCATCTGAGACTAGGGCGTTACAGAAGGTTGTCCAATTTTTGCTTCAAGTGTGGTATTTTGAATCACAAGGATATGAAGTGCACTAAGCAGAATTCTGGCCTCAAGACCATAGAACAGTATGGCCAATGGTTGCGTTCTGTTCTAGTCATCCCCTCGAACACCATGGCAAAAACGTATGGTGCAAAATCAAACTCTACCAGACAAGATTCTTGCCAGCAAGTGAATTCCGATGAGGAGAGTAACAGAAGCACTGATAAAGGAAAGGAGAATTTGGTTGAGAAAGATGAGGTGCAATTAAAGGATAATGGAGGAGATAATACAGTGCTTCAGATTACTGAGTCCTAAAATGAAAGATTCTTGGCCAAATAAAGGAAAGACTTGCCTTAATTAGATGGTAATGCCCAAATTCAAGTAAGTCAAATTCCTCCCATTTTTCTTTTTCAAGATACTATTGATGAGGGTGTAAGGGAGGATATTTCTATCCTAATGGACCTAGAAATCAGAGATTCTGATTCTAACTCTATCCCTAGTACACCTTCCTTAAATATCCAGGCTAAATTGACCACGTCTCTTATTGAAACAAAGTCCTTCTCCGGCAAGTCCTAGTAGAGTGTCCACATGGAAAAGGAAAGCTAGAGGCAGTTGTATAACTCAAAGGGCAATGTTTAAGCTGTCTAAAGATGTCCAAATGAGAAGTGCAAAAGAGATCCATGGCCACTAATTCCGAAAGCATGATGAATAAATCAGCATGCAAGAAACAAAAATCCCAACTCACCCCTGCAAAGAGCCTAACTTAGGTTGACTTGGTGGAGGCTACTTTGCAGCGCCACCATGAACAATGAATTGCCTTATTGGAAATGTCGAAGGCTTGGGAACCCTCAGATAGTTTGTGAGCTTCACCTACTGGTGAAAACTAAGAGGCCACAAAATAAAACTATTTCAAACCAAGATTAGATTCCTTGGTTATGATATTTTTGAAGGTAAAATTTGACCTATCAGTCATGCTATCAAATTTACTGATAAGTTCCCAAATGTCATTCTTGATTAAACCCAGTTGTAGAGATTCCTTGGTTCTTTCAACTATGTTGCTGAATTCTACAAGGACATGAGGAAACAATATCGCCCACTTCATGGCTACATTTCAACCCTCCTCCTTTGACTGAAATTTATACTACTATTATTAAGAAAATCAAGACACAAGTTAAAACTCTATTGTGTCTTGGAATTCCTACTACTATTTCTTTCAAAATGTTGAAACAGATGCCTCTAACATTAATTGTGGTGGCATTCTGAAACAGATAGTTTCACTAGGCTCTTTTGAACAAATTGTTCGCTTCCATTATGGAGTTTGGAATACTGCACAAGCTAATTATATTACTATTAATAAAGAAATTTTATCTATAGTACTATGTATTTCTAAGTTTCAAAGTGACTTATTAATTAAAAAATTCTTATTACGTATTGATTGTAAAAGTGTTAAATATGTTTTAGAAAAAAATGTTGAAAACATTACTTCTAAACATATTTTTTCCAAATGTCAAGCTATTTTAAGTGTATTTGATTTTGATATTGAATCTATTAAAGGATCTCAAAATTTTATTCCTGATTTTCTTACTCGTGAATTCTTGCAACAACCATAAGCAAGAAAAAAGACAAAGGGAAGAAGATTGCCACTTCTCCCCTAATTCCTGATATTAAGCTAATTAAAAATGAGCATGCTACTCCATTAGATATTGCTAATAGGTTTACGACTCTTGGTAATATTCCTACTATTAAACCTGCTTCATTTTCATCTACTCTTAGTAAACCTTATGATTCTTATGCTAAGCCCATTACCTCCACCCAATATTACCTTACTTCAAAAACTAAATATATTAAAGAGCTTTATGCCCATAATTTGTTTATTTAACCAAATAGGTCTATGTATAAAGATCCTTTCAAAACTACTTCTAATTATTTTCCCCTTAAATTTCACTAGATTCCTGAGAATCCTACTTAAAACCTACAATACTACTCTGTTATCTTGTTCCAAACAGGATCTCTTATTATTAAATTCATTTATGATAAGATTGATAAAACCAAATTGATCTATCATAGTGCCTACATCTTGAATATTGTTAGTGAAGAAAAATGGGGAACCCATCCCTATACATAAAAAAAAAAAAAAAAAAACCCCTCATTCTGATATTTTTTTAGTGTTACTATAATTGCATTGATGCTTGGTTCAAATTCATGTTATTCCAAACCCCAAAGATGACACACTCTTGGTTTTTTAATTTTGACAAGAAATTCAAGACTCTTTAGTTCCTAAGATGGTGGCCCCAATTTGGCCTTATTCCTAAATTCTTTCTTGATAAACTTCAAAAGGTCATTAAGTGTTACTGGTTCATCAAGTGGTGGGACAGATACCTCTACACACAGGATGTCATTGATAATGCTGTTAGAGATTTTCTCAAACTTCTCAAGATCTCAAAAGCATTGAGGAGTTCCCTGCTGTTAAAAAATTAACCTTGCCAGAATACCCAATTACTCAGGCCATTACCTCTACTAAATAGATTGCTAAAACCTGCTACTTCATCTAGTAGATCTGATAAATCAAGTAAATCTTCTAAGTACAAGAAGAAGTCTGTTTTCCAAGAACTCAAGAAAAAACATTTGATTTATTTATTGAAGAAGTCCTTACAGGACAACAATGATAATTCTGATGATGAGTCTAAGGATCCTCTGAAGCCTTTATTGATAATACTAATCCTTATGATAATATATTTGGACATGACCGGAAACCACCCAAGGCTATCCAGTGATTGATCCCTTATCTAGAAATGATGGAATTATTGACTTTGGTACAAGCCAACAAAAAATGTTGAAGACCCATGATAAAGACCCCTTGATTCCAGCCGCTGGTTCCTACAAAGACAAAGATTCCTTCTGATTGGACTCTTGATTTTTAGTAACTTTCCTATGGTCAAATGAATAGTAAAAGGTCAAATTTACTGTTCACTATTGTTGAAATAATTGTAAAGGCGCCTCCTTGATCTATAAAAGGAGAACTTGGCTTCAGAGGAGGGAGGCACTTCCTTCTCCCATCTCTCCTTGATACCACATGTTTCTTGGCCAACCTTCCTAATAATATTTTGTAAGTTATTTTGAATAAATGACTATAATGCTACTTATATTCATCTTCCATTTACCACTATTTCTATTATTTTTATTTGATTCCAGTTATCTGGTCCCGCTTTCATTATTATTACTCTAGATTTTGCTTTACTTGCACTATCACTCCAGTTATCTAGTACACTCCAATTATTTGGTCCTTATTTCAACTCCAGTCATCTGGTCTCTTTACTAATTCTCTTGCTTTACTTCCGCCCCTTTTGGTATCAGAGTCTCCAGTTATCTGGTACACTCCAATTATCTGGCCTCTTTACTTCTTATCCTGCTTTACTTTCGACCCTTTTGGTCTTTTGGTGTGTGTGTGTGTTCTCTCAAGAATATGCGTAATGAGGCTGTGAGTTCTAACCCACAACTATCTCCTAATTTCTAAAGGAAGAAGTCATGAATATAATCATTGTAGATGGGTGATCTATACATGTTGTACAAAGAAATTACAATATGCACTAACTGTGAATGATGGAAGAGAAATGCTAACTTTAGCTATAAAGAGATCCTACAAAATAAATCCACAAACTAATGTGTCAATCTTAATGTAGTACGTTAGATTATAGGTATGTATGAGATTGATTTTGAATTAAAGATAAAACTATGCATGGCTTATATATACACATATGTAGGTATGTATTAGATCACATTTTAAATTTCTGGCCTTTAGCACAAGTGGGAATGAAGTAGTAGTACTGCAAACACAATAATCATCACAAGATTCAGAGTACGTAATATTTAGTACACTTATTGAAATTGGAATAGGTCGATTTCCCTATCAATGTTTGGGCAAAGAAATTGAAGAATCCAATCAAACAAACATGAATATAGATCACCACCAGACGATGTCTTTGTCATTGTTAAGGGCAGTACTCATAATCTCAAAAGGAATAAAAAAGAGGCAACTCAGAAATGCAACAACAACTGCATGACGTGAAATTTTCTCAGGTTGGTATGGGTATGTATTCGTTGCCATTTCAAGACCTCATCATCGTGGTTCATCGATCTTGGTTTTCAAGGTTAGTTTGTAAATAACCAGTCCAAAAGCCCTAGACCTCCGTCATCAAGAAGAGTGCTTCCATTAAATTGTTTCTTAGAACCTAGTCGATCGATTGAGATCTTGCAACAGCTGATGTTCCAAGTGAGTATAGGCCTTGCTTTGAAAAAAAAATAGAAGGCACAGAAAAATCAAGGTCAACATTCCTGATAAATTCACTGTGGGAGTAGATGATAGTGCAACATCACTTTCCTCCTATGTCGGCACACTAGTTTGAACTTACGCCCTATTTCATGTGCAATCATGGAGAGATGTTCCAAATGAGGTTAAGAATCACATTTGGAGTTGTGTACTAGTGAGTTTATATACAATAGTAAATTTTTTAGAAATGTTTTTATTTCATATTTTTTTACGCAATTCACTTCTTAGGATGAATTAAACGTCAATTTTGGCCGTAGCAAGGATGTGCAAACTGTGAATGAATTAATGGCTACATTATTTCGGCGTCACAAGGGACGATGTCATGACCACTTCAAGAAATTTGTGATGTTGGAAGAGGCTGCTCAATGCTTTTTTCAGAAAATAAAGTTAGAGATTGGAGAAAGTGTTGTGATCTTTTCGCAAGTCCATATTATCAGGTATTTTCCATTTATCACCTATAACTTATACACTAATATATTAGTTCCATATATTAAAATTTTCATTCTTAATTAATCTTGTAGCACTTAAGTTCTATCAATGTAGATAATAGAATGGCTTTGACAATCCACCATCGCGCCGATTCAAGGTCATCTAACATCTTGTCGATATTTATGGTAATTAATAACTTAGTAAAGAAGAAGAAATGAATATATCATTATCATTATTAGAAACTTTTATTGTCTAATTTTGTAACTCTTTAAGACATTATTAGTTGTTATATTTATGGTGTAATATGATACAATTTGTATACCTTTTAATTTTATGAATTAAGTATTTCTGATCAGTACGTTCGAATGTAAAGAACAAATGCTAGAACATGGCTTTACATTCGAACCAACGTTCGAACATAATACCACCGAATTACAAAAAAATTTTCAAACGTAAGCCACTCCGATAGAACATTTCCACCCACAAATGATCTAAACGTTCGAATGATTGGAATAGATACATTC